>CABFOP010087600.1:0-10360 GCA_900683385.1 Anoplogaster cornuta | reverse complement strand
TATCACACTACATTACATCCATACATTTCAGGTATATTTATTACTGTTTACACTGTAGATATGTAGCGTATTCACCTGACACTATTTGCACTGCTTATACTGTTTACTCTGTTTATACTGACACATAGCCCTCCTGTTTATACTCCTGTTTATACTGTTTTATACTGTTTATTCCATATTTATGTTCATATTTATCCATACTTAGCCCTCCTGTTTATACTGTTTATACTGTTTATTCCATACTTATGTTCATATTTATCCATACTTATAGCCCTCCTGTTTATATTCCTGTTTATACTGTTTATACTGTTTATTCCATATTTATCCCCATATCCCATATTTATCTCCACATTTGTACATACTTCTATTCTGCACTTTACTACTATTTGCACTTCTGGTTAGAAGCTAACTGCATTTCGTTGTCCCAGTACTTGTACTTTGTGCAATGACAATAAAGTTGAATCTAATCTAATCTAATCTAATCTAATGTACTCCTCCACTTTCATTTTATTGTACGGACAAATGCAATGTATGTGTGTGTGTTTGTCCACCGATTAAAATACAGACAGTCAAACAAAAAACAGAATCCTCAGTAGAGCCGAGGTAAAAAAGGATAATCCACGCCTGACTTAGAAAGGAGTAACGTATCGTACGTATAATCGAATCCACTGTGTTGACTGTGGTCAGTGAAGGGTCATGGTGAGTTACAGGGCCTGTCGTTGCAACGTGGCGCTCGTCTGACTGCCTCGTTCGTCTCATTATTGCCTCTTCTCTGTCTCAGCTGCTGGGATGACACAGATGTGGCGTTCATCTGGTGGATCATAAAAGGGCCTATAACTGCCTCGCTGCTGGTGAGTCGCCTACAGACGGATTACAGTGGTGGCTGTTGAGGATCTGATCTGATCTCGGGCCTGTCCTGCATGTTGCATCTTAATCCGCAGCGGCTACTCTGCATGCTTTTATGAATGTTGTACCACAGAAGTCGGAGCATATTTTGCACCTTACCAGGCAAAAGAGTGCGTCTGTTGTCGCAAAGGCTCGCAGTTCGCCTGACGCCTCTCCGTTTGTGACCTCGTAAAGGTGAACTTCATCATCTTCATCAATGTGATCCGTATTCTGGTCCAGAAGTTGAAGTCTCCCGGTGTCGGCGGCAACGACACCACCCACTTCATGTGAGTCGAGAAACGAACAACAGCCCTTCCACATGATGGCATATAGACACACACACACACACAATACAATACATGCACCCACTGAGTGACCGTGTCTCTTTTCTCTGGTGTGTGTGTGTGTGTGCGCAGGAGACTGGCCAAATCCACTCTGTTTCTCATCCCTCTGTTTGGGATGCACTACATGGTGTTTGCTTTCCTGCCAGAAAACACCGGAGCAGAGGCGCGCATCTTCATAGAGCTTGGTCTGGGCTCGTTTCAGGTAGGTGTGAAATAGTTATATAAAAGTGTGTTCAGGATGTGCACACATATTTAATTAAAGGTTTTGGATCATATGTTTCTGTTTTCCTAGGGATTCATTGTGGCCCTGCTCTACTGTTTCCTGAACGGAGAGGTAAGTAAGCACCCTTCCACAGGAAATGATGCTGTCATCATGAAGGGCCAGTTAGTTATGGTGTGGAAAGTCTGTGCTACTTCATTACTATTGTGTAAAACACTCTAGTAACTGAGTGGACAGTGTAGCATGGGCTGCCATACACTGGCCCTGTTGTAGCTTCATATGTGTGTGTGTGTGTGTGTGTGCGATCAGGTGCAAGCAGAGTTCAAGAAGAGGTTTTGGAAGTGGCAGACCCAGAGCTACCTGAGCTACAGTAAAAGGCGGCGTACTTTGTTCACCGAGAGCAGTACTGTCACTCAGATATCCGTCCTGGACAAGTCCAGCCCCAAAGAGCAGCCGGGCTCGGAGACACACGCGCTCACACACACGGTTACAGCCAGTACGGTGTCGTCGGTCTGAGAAACAGCCGACGCCAACGCCACCCTGAGCATGTGACCAATGTTTATCAATCCTCAATATCACACATCTTTTCCATGAAAACTTTCCCCCATGGTGTTGATTATTCTGTTCATGGGTTGCTGCTAAAATTAACGTACAAAAGCTGTTTAGTATAGAGAAAAGGGAGATCACATCTTCTCCAAAAACATTTCTCGTGATCTTAGTTTTCAATTGGTTTTCATTTTTCTCTTAGAGCCACAGAAAACTAATCAAGCTTTTGTTTGACGCAGAGATGATGTTGCCAACAGTGGCAGCCATGTTAATTCCATTGGTGTTTCATCACTGTTGTTGGTGATTCAGTGGTACTTGGTATCTTGAAATTTGGGCATTCCACTACGGTCGTGTTATGGAGGGCATTCTTACAAATCTCTAATGTCTTTGTTCTAGAGAAGATGCCCTTAGTACAACCTGGCCAGACTCTCTCTGCAAAAGCTATTTATTTTTTTGTTTTTTTTGTTTTTTATGTCTCCTTGTGATATTGTAAATAGATCTGAAATACAGGTATACTGTATATCAGAGAATATATCAGAAGGCAATCAACGATCTATATTAAACAAGATAACACATTTATTTATATTCATAAAACAAATGTATTATACATCTAATAACACTGCATGGAGTTTGTGTTGTGAAATTCTGTTCAAAAGTAAATCACTTTCATTTTCTCATATGCTGTAATAGAATTGTACATTTCATATTGTTATCATGGCCACACCCAGGTACTGATTTATAGACTACTAATCCACTACTACTACAACTACATTTTCCTGAAGAATAATTTTGGGACAGTATAGATGAGCTATTTATAGGCTGCTGGTCTTCAGTTTCTAGACATCTATGCTTTCATTTAATATTCAACTCTCTCTTCTAATATTAGTCAGCTACCGATCTCTGGAGTGCCTTTACCATGTAACCCACTGTCATCTTATTGAGCTTGCTGTAACAAAATCATGTATTTACCATCATGCTACTATACCACATACTTGAGCAGCATAATGGATGCCCTTCTGTATTGTATTGCATTCAAATTGTGACAAGAATGTTGAAATGAACACGGCTTTTGTCGACTGTAACTTTGTGCAGCTAGCAAGTGAGGGATGATCTTGATTGAGCACTTTTGATTTGAGTTTGTTTTGTGTCTGGACTTTGGCTTTTAGATTACATGTAGTTACAGTGCAGTGTGGACAGTGGCAGTGTTATTCCTTCCTCTTTCTTGCAAAAGTGAACAGTGAAGTGAACTTTTCCCTTACAGGTTCCGGTGTACTACATGAATGGAAGTTTCTGGTCTGGTGTTTTCTTTGGGATGGGGGAGAAGGTTAACTTGCAACTGTACCTGGAACTACAGTACATTTGAATATTTATGATAGCCTAATAACAGCACAATAACATTGAACCAAGTTAAAAGTTAAAAACATTTAATGTTGATAATTCCATAATGTACAAAAACATTTCTAATATGTACATCAAAACGAGAAGATAAAATAGTATACTGTGCAGTGAAAGAAATCAAGAGTTTACGACCTGACAGGCAGGCTGTGGTCACAGAGGGGCATTCTAGTAGATTAAGTGCTTTTCTGCACCATTTACATTCAGCCATCAGCACGCAGACTGGTGAACTCAATTTATTTCCCAATTCCCACAAGTGACTTACAGTACAAAGAGGCAATCAGTACTATGAAGCAATTTAATAAAGATTACCACCATCAAAAAAGTTGATATCCCATTCTCTCAAATGATTTCCTGTAAGAGCAGTTTCTATGGCACTTTTTTTCCCCATGCCAATGAACCCCTGAAGCCATTAACATTCAGAGGAAAAGTATTCATGGTAGTCTTTGATGGGAGCGAGCCAATATCTGTGTTCCCTCCTTTTAACTGGCTCATCCACTGATTACAGTGAATATGTTCAGCATAGAAAACAAAGACACAGTTCAAATTACCTTAATGGCCTAAAAGCTTCACCCTCCCTTGTGATTGTATCTGCTGGTCAAATGAGATCAAACCATTTAACATGCATGCATTAGTCTACAAGAGAGTACAGCTGCATTACAATAGGCTTTATACTTAACACTATCACCAAGTATGAGAACAATCACAGCAAAATTTCACTGACCGCTATTCACTTTGAACCATGG
The DNA here is from genome assembly GCA_900683385.1 of Anoplogaster cornuta. Classification (NCBI taxonomy): domain Eukaryota; kingdom Metazoa; phylum Chordata; class Actinopteri; order Trachichthyiformes; family Anoplogasteridae; genus Anoplogaster; species Anoplogaster cornuta. The sequence goes on along the minus strand of CABFOP010087600.1, from coordinate 6,224 downwards.
ACAATGGCATTTACAAGGTACGATATTGGCAGCGTATTACTGTCTCGCACATTTAAACTGCAGAATGTATTTAGACCAGAAGCCACGACTGTAGGCTACACATCTTTTTCAAACACTTCAACTACTTCATTTTTCAAAACAACAGGTTCAAATGAATATACTGTTTACTCTTATAATAGTAACATCTTAGTTTGACATCAACATAGTACTGGCAATATAAGGCTCCAACTCTCATATTAACACTAAGGAAGTAATCCTGTACATCAACACGTCAACAAAAGAGGCTCGTGACCTGGTGAGATTGTCACAATGTTTATAATGAACTCCATCATACGTTGCTAAACATCGACTGAACCAGAGCAGATATTGTGATTGTCCAGCCCTTTCCCAAGACCAGGGGTGCAGGATGAAACAGCGCCCCCTCATGGCTGCTGTTAAATCTGGACCAATATCATTACTCGGTACTGTATCATATACAGGAGAACATCAGACAATACAGTTTTCTGGTCAGCCCTTCTTTTCATTCTATACCTTTGTATGGTCTGAACTGAATTATGAGGAGAAAAACCTAACATTCAAATATAACTGAACTGAGGAGATGTGCTTTTTTTTATCATCAATTATCGGTCATGAGAAATCAGCAAATAACCACAGAATATTTATCTTGCTAATCAAATCATTTGCTGATGTTTTTAAATTCAATTTGTGGATAAAGACAGTCATTATGGCATTTGTGGCTAAACCAAATGTTTCCATCCACATAATTAGACAATTAATAAAACTTCAGAATACATCCGAGTTAACTGGACAATCCCCTCCGGAACATATTATGGAGAATAACAAACAGAATTCTCTTCTGATTCAGTGGCATGGGACTCTTAGTATTGACTATTATTGTCCCATTATTCTGCTACAGAAAATAAGGATGTGCCTGGAACTAAAACATATTAACCATTATTGTGGTGTGATATATACAGTAGTGCACAGGGTTTATTCAAAACGGGAATTGGTCATAGGTTGTGCCCATCTTAAACAAAGATGAGAGTTAAAAGTAGTTTGAAGGCCTCCAGGTTTTAAATATTGATTTAGTCTAGCATCATAGAGTAAAAGCACTTTTGTTAAACCACATTGTTACATTGTGGTTTGATTTGAAATGAAAGACAGAAATGTTTTTATATCAACAAAAGCCCAAATACTTGTTTTGTGCATAAAGGCACCTTTGGAGACACAAAGTAGAATTGGGGTTCAGAGGACAGTTTAGTCAGACCAAAGAAAAACTCTGCAGTGACATCAGTTGCAAAGCTGACTCAGCCTTTGCAAACAGATACGGCCGTGCAAACTCAGTGAGGAGTCGATTACTCATCTTTGGAATGAATTACCCCCGAGTTAAAAGTCCCTCTCCAAAAGTTACATCCATCTAAATATGCTTCTTTTCAAACACAAAGAGAGCAAATACTATCATGGACAATTACTGCAGAAAGATCACGCAAGGTAGCAAGAGGGATTTGAAAAAGCCTAACCCCTATTAGTTACAACCTTACAACTTAAAATTGATTATTCAAATGGTCATCTTTTCGGAAAAACAAATCAGGAAATTGTATCCAAAGAGAATGTGATGTGCTGTAATGTTTGCATTGGTCTACATCTTCACTTAGACCAATACAATGTTGAAACTACCTGCAACGAGGTTGTTGAGGAGGCTCTGCTTTGAAAAGTAGGGTGCATTGCCTCCCCAACATCCCAATAAACACTGAAACTTCATGGGGAAAAAAACAAAACAGCAAACAAATTCAACATTGAATTAAACACAGAAATTTCACAATAACAGTACTGTATACAAAACGAACTGGACAATAAACGCAATTCATGCAAGTGGTTGAACTCATGATGCCCAGTCATGAGTGAATTTTCATTGACATTTTCCGTACTAACGGCTGTTAAAAACGATGGATGCATTGATCCCAGAGAGGACCAAAGGCTTCTTCTCAGACCTCTCACTTCAAATGCTTTGAGATTTGAGGAGGTTGTTTGTGGTCGTAGTTGGCAAACCATAGCACTGTACAGAAGATCCTTTGAATCAAGCATCGAACCTTGGTAAATGTTTTTTGGCATTTCGTGGAACTGTAGAAAATACGCACGTCTTTTACATAAATACTGCTCTGCTTAGTTTCGCCTGTTACGTCCAGACGAAACTCTTCCTCGACATTCCTCAATGTGGACGCGTTGGGATTATGAAAATGTCTTCACACTTATTGTGTCACTCTACAGCGGTCACAGCTTACACAGTAAAGGGGTGGCTTGTGCCAGTGGAAATAATACTGTAGGCTGTCGTTTTCCCATCAGTACCCAAGGAGGATTGGGTGGAGTAGTTACGTAATAAATCCTGGTATCACCATAGGCATGTGACATGGCCTCATAAGGGTCATCATGTTTCAGTTGACCCATAATTTACCAAAACCAGGAAGTAGCTACTTGGTTAGTTGAAGTACAGTAAGGTATTTACATTAGGTTGCCCATTCTGTTGCCTCTCTTGTTGCCTCTATTTCACATGGTATGTTCCATGTTATGGCAAAGCAACTGTGGTATCTGTATTTAACGAGAGATACTGTACAGACACAGTCAATACACAGTCAGTACAGATACACATTTCAATTCAAGCTAAAACACATTTTGAGGAAAGGGTGAAGGAAGAAGGTAAATAACTTCCTTTCCACAGACACAATGAAATGATAACTGTGACTGGCCATAGAGGGCACATGCTCTCTAGCTGTAGTAAGGAAGTTGTCCACCTGTGCTGTAGCACCGGAAGCCTTTTAACAGTAACACAATGATATGTACAGAACATGAACTATGCTTCTCCTGCATGTTGCAAACCCACTCTGTAGATTTCCTATTTCCTATTTTGACGGATCCCGCACTAGACTTCCTACTGGTGTGAGGTTATGCCCAGTGCAAATGGTGGGATGCTCAAAAACAGGAATACGGGGTTTGGATTTCATTCCAGCTGCACCTGAACCGGGTGGGGATGGGATTTTGGATTTGGCACACGTCGGGTTCAGGTCTGGTCAGGTCAGACTAAAGGCTGGGTCTCGGCTCCGGCTGGCTCAAGGCTGTTGGAGTTGAGTTGGGTTTCCATTATGACTGTGTCTGGGTACGGGTTGGGGGAAGGTTTTGGGAACGGGTTGGCGAGGCTGGTCATGGGTACTAGGGTGTGCGTAGGCGGCGTAGCGGAGAGGTCGGTAGCGTCGGGTCCGGCTGTGAAGGCGCCGTTGCCGTCGCTGGACGTGGCTTCCCCCCGGCTGCTGCTCAGGTGGCCGGGGTCTCGGCCTGCAGGCTGGACATGCGGATCTGAGAGCTGCTCTTGCTGAGGATGGACAGCTGCGTGCCCCCGTTCACCCCACTGCTCGCCAGAGAAGGATGCCGGTGCTTCAGGTCCACAGCAAAGTACCTGTTCACCGTCCAGCTGCGCCATTTCCTCTTGATCTCCGATTGCACCTTGAGGGATATACTTCACAAGGTCATTATTAATGGACCTTGCTGGAAAGACACAAGTTCTCTGTCCCTCAGTATCACTCTAGCTCGGCCTGTCTTGTACTATGTGCATATTTACTTAGGTTTCAAATCTACTTGTTTGAATCCTAAAATAGAATCTTCTGGATGTGATGTTTCGGCACTAATATTTGACATTATTTCATAGATTATGTGAATGTAGACAAATGTGAAAGTGTCAGTTATCTATTTGTTTTAAAGGAGGTTTACCTCTCCATTCAGGAAGCAGTAGAGGACAGCCACAACAAAGCCCTGAAGGGACACAGAGGATCCAAACATGAGACAAAAATACTGGCATGTCTATTGTAACAATAGCTATTTATTAGGTAACACTTTACTGTCTAAACAAATCTTACAACTATCTCCATAGTGCTCCTTATAGATGTTGAAACATGCTCTTCTGTTGGCTCATGCTTGGATCTTGATGTGAAATCCATATTTAACTGTAAGTTACCAGCAGAAATGACTCTCTTAACCAAATCCTTCATCCACTGGCTGTATGTTGCATTTTCCACAGTATGTACATTGACTATCCTCCTCCAAGCCATGGAAAAACAGTCACCTGGAAGGATCCAAGGCCCAGCTCGAACACCAGACGCTCTCTTTTGCTGACGTTCTCGGGGGAGAAGGCAAACACAGTGTAGTGGATCCCAAACAGAGGAATCAGTAGCAGAGTGGAGCGGGCCAACCTCCTGCCAAGTGACAAACACCACTTCATTAAGAGATTACTTATAACCAGGGCACACATGTAAAACAATATTTTGTCTCAATAGCTTCAGTAACACAGCAATCTTTATCATCCAATCATGCCAGGTTGACTTGCCTTGTGGTCATTGTCCAGGGAAAAAGGAAATTATCACGTCACATTGGGATGTATATGATGATGGATGTCTAGTAATAGTCTAGTCTAATAATTGACTGATTCCCCTTTAACTATGGGGATTATAGAGGAATTCGGCCCTTTAATGAGAAGAATGGTAAGACAAGTATTTGCTTAAGCAATTGAAGAGCAAGTATTATTCATTTGTAATAATGTACATTTTGATGTATGCCCATGTGTTGCCCATCTCTTAGAGTGAAAGAGTGAAAGATCTCTTAGAGTAAAGAACTGAAAGCGGGGGGAAATAAATGCAGACATAGAAAAAATACAGGAGACACATTACAGCCACTGTCAGGCTGTGGACATACAGCAACGTAATCTGTAGAATCAAATCTTATAATGATAATGGTACATGATATGATGCAACATTATGATTCAGTGCCAGGCAGAGAAGGCACAAATAAAAACAAGCATTACTTACAGGTAAATACTGGATTCATTTCCACCAATGTCTGGGGACTGCAACTTCTGGACAAGGATGATGATGATGCCGATGAACAGGACAAAGTTGATCTGTGGGAGAATGTAATGTGAAAATCGAATAAATACACCAAAGGAAGTATTGTTCTTGTGCTTGAGTGTCTCAAACAACAGTAGAACAGAGACCTAATGACTCACCATAATTGAGGCCAGCACAGGTCCCTTGATCACCCACCAGATGGCAGCATGGTCATTCATATCCCAACACCTGAGAGAGCGGGTCAAAAAAAAAATCACCGTTTTGGACATTCAGCACATATTAAGACAACCTCCATCTTAAGAGCTAAATCCTGTGGTCCATAACGTACCCTATGTCATCGAAGTGCAGTCTCAGTACCGCCCATATGGTCACACACACTGTGGGGGTTCCTGACAGTAACACAAAACGTGCAGAAATACGATAACATATTGAAGACAGCATTGTATCCACCACTTGGTCAGATCAGGATGAAATCCAACAACTCTAGTCAGTGTGTGATGGCGAATGTCTCACCCCAGCCAATGATGATGTACCAGTAGAAGTATCTCCTCTCAGGGAAGAAGGTCTCCACCAGTAAAGTGAAGAGGTACAGACCCTCAATGAACAGCCAGAAGTAGTTAGAGAGGACACAGTAGTGGAAGAACACCATCACGGCCCTACACTCCACCTGCAAGGAGACGGTGGGCAAAAACAACTACGATTAGCTCAGCTGCATTTCTGAAGAGGGCATGTGTCTTATCAAAATCATCAAGGGCCGATTTTAAGGAAAGGCAATGGGATTCCCTTTGCTCACAGTGTGTATGAAGCAGTGTTCGCTGTCCTCCTCGGCGTAAAGCACGCCGTCTTTGATGAAGACAGAAATGGCTCTCAGGATGAAGGACACAAATAGGTTCATGTGGATGAAGTTCCGGGTGCAGTGCAGTTTCCTGTATTGAAAACCAGCCATTAGCCAGCCAGAACACCAACACCTGAAGAAGAGGATTTCATCCTACCAGTACGCTGTAACTCAACCCTGGGGATTTCTGTGTCATCCTCCCCGGCCCTATAAGTGAGGCAGTCAGCGTGGCTTCAGCTTCATCTCAGAAGTCACTACTATTTTGAGTAGAGGGTTTCTGCAGTACCGGAGGCTGCACTTTCAGGACCGCAATTCTAGGACCGCATTCCTAGGACCATTCGGGATTCACATCTCATCCTAACCACCTTCGTTTGTGGGTAATTAACAGCACCAAATTACAACCTATACCTGTACGTTTTTCCTAACCTTAACCATTCGGATCTTACGCCTCAACTTAACCATAACCTTTGCCTGATATATTTCCCTAACCTTAACCATTT
>CABFOP010087591.1:0-16137 GCA_900683385.1 Anoplogaster cornuta | reverse complement strand
TACTTGTTTGATTTGTATTGATTGATTGATTTTTTGGTTTTTATCAAATTCTGGCCGCATTTTGTTGTCCCGTTTCTAAAGAGCCTACTACTGATGATGTATCACTTGCCATATTGTTGTACAATTTCTATTAATATTAAAAAAAAAAAAGTTTGGCAGTTTCCTGCCAGTCTCATGATAAATACGTCATCAACACGCCCACTCGCTCGTGGAGAATACTCAGGAGAATCTTCTGCTCCATTCACACTTGGGCTCACTCGGGGATAAAACGGATTTTACACTAGAGTACTGGGTGGGTAAAGTCCGATTAATTTCCAGACCAACTGATTCAGACATTTGCGTTCACACATAAAACCCCTCAGAGTAATGTCTAAATAAGTTCAGGGTTGCACTGCATGTGTGAAAGGGGCTTTACATTGGAGTTTCTCCCTGACAGAGAAACCCTCCTTTTGTGTCCCGTTGTGTCCCGACCAGACTGATCAAGACTCAATACACTCATAAGGTGGAAAAAACTGATCAGATCAAAACCGGGAGTAGATGTCATTTATCACTTGATGTCCAGGACTCAGCATTTGTGTGACCACCATGAGTTTTTCAGCATTTGTTGTGGTAATATATATATATATATTGGTTATGGAAATTAAGGCAATGTGAAGGTGTAAATTTTGCTAAATGCATCACCAGTAAAATGTTCACCAACTTTATGTTACTTTATGAGTTGCAGGTAACATGTTTACTTGATTTTCCTTTCATTTCACATCACTAGAACATCTTAGAAGAAAAATACAACACGATAAATCTCCCCCCAAATGCATTTATAAATATTTTTTTAAATACAAAATGCGTAAAAATGGATGTGCATACTTTTCTGAGTGACTGTAGGCTATACATTGTGTGTGACTGTCATAATTTGCCTTCAGATGTGTGTACAGTACATTATGTGCTCTAATTTACTCTTGCTTGGTTGCCACTACCACGTGCAATGATTTGCACCTAAAGCAGTCCATATTAAACTATGCTATATTCATAATAGGGCTGTACATGTATTCACTTGCATGGATACAATCAGACATACAGTAGCAACCATTGGGATCTGCATCTGACAGACAACTCTTGATTTCTTGGAAAGCACATACATCGGCAATATCTCCCAGGAGAGATGGAGACTCAAATACCAGCACAGCTTTTAAGTGTATGCAAATATTGGCAAGGAGGGAACCAAATTTTCAATTAGTTCTGAGCATGATTAATAATTTGATGCAGTTCTCTCCCTCTTTTCTTATTCTGATGAAGTGCACAGCTTTGGGAGTGGAATTAAGAGTCATGCATGAATCTGATTCTTCTAATTGCATTATATCTAATCAAGAAAATTAATATTGGCTCCTTTAATCAGACACGTGCATTCATTGTTTGACCAGTCCAGCAGTTTAGTGTGTTTGCTCTCCATCATAAGTGCAATACATACACTCAAACCTGCCAGGACATGTTTATTACCCTGGAGCTACTGTAGAATACTGTAGAATAATGCACATAAAGCACAAAATTGTGATTGTGCACACGCACAAGGTAGATGGCACCATTGCAGAGGGTCAAATTCCCAAAGTACATTTGAGGACAGAAACTGGTGTCTCATAACGTCATCACTATTACTGTGATCTGCATTGTAAGTAAACACAGAAAGTCTAGATTTAAGATGTGACGGTCTTTATTCAGTTAAAACATTCAAAAATCAATGCATACATTTACATTACATTCATGATACAATAAGAAAAACAGAATGTAGACAAATTGTAGCTTAAAACAGATAACTGCAGAATAAACAAACAAAGGTATTCATTTACTTAAATTTTTTCAGAAAACAATCCTGTCTTGCTTAAGGCCGATTTATGCTCCACCGCCGTCAGGGTCCCGCCGGCAGCGCCTTGATAGTAAATGTGTTCTCCTGTCTGTCACAACACGAATACGTCTGATTTATAGACACGAGTGCGCTACAATACGACTCTGCCAATACGACACTGCCACTGGTATTTACGGTGGAGTACTGCCGACGTTTGAGTATGTGGTAAAACTGCCGCCGACAACGTCCCGACGTGACGGTCACGTTGAAGCATATCTCGGCCTTTACCCTGTTAGGATGGTTTAAAACCAGTTTAAGGAATATCCTCATCCCATATCCCATGTTGTGGCAACAACAAACAACAAAGCAAACTGATGATTAAATACTGTAAATGTATAACTAGCCAATAATTAATTCCTCAAACACATCAGAACTCAGAGCAGAGGATTAGACATTCATAACTATTATACATTTAGCTATTTCAATGTATAATTGGAAACATGGAATATGGAAACGAAACAAAAAACAACTGTTTGGAATAAGCACATATACACACAAATATTTACAGCTCATTTCCTCTATCCTCTATAAGAAGTATAAATTTCACATAGAAAAGTGTTAAGTGTCTAGGCTTCTAAAGCAGCCATCTTGACAGTGTTCAACTCAGTTGTTCTCAGCTGTAACAAACAATGTTTAACTCTAATGTACATTCTGGAGCGTTCCTTTCCACAATGACTGGCGGTGTGTCATTGTGCTGGTTCCTCCATGTAGGGAATACATGTTAACACATTATAACACATTTCCTCTTTGAGCTTTAATTGCTTAGCTGTGATGTTTTCTCCTTGCTTATCAACCATAACAGAAACTGCTATTCTGTGCAGATTGGCCAGACTTTGTGGTTCTTCTCCCTCTAAGCAAAAGGGAATCCAACATCCCTGGCTGAGGTGCGACTTAACTGTACCTACTGCTTCGACTATGACTTCTGTGTCTTGAAGAACTGCGACTGGAGGTGCGGTAGGATCTGCCGAGGAGAAGGATAACAATAAAATATTAAGATTTTATGGCATTAAGAAGATGCTCATTTCAAATGCTGCCTTAGTTATCAGGCCAAAATAACACAGAAAAACAAGCAAAAAAAGGATAAGCAAGTGGAAGGGTAACAAGTGGTACTATTCCCGAGTGGAGAGGCATCAAGATTAAATTGGCTAAAATGTATAAAAAGGCTGAATGATGTGTAGCTTTTGGTGTACAACCATAATTTTGGGATAAAGAGTGAAGAGGAAAGGATGAGCTGAGACCTGCTACCTGGTTGACGTCTAGTAGGGTTCACCAGGGAGCTGTACGTCTTACCGGGATCGGCGGTCTGAGCTCCTGTAGCTGTCACTTCGTCTACGCCCTCGTCTTCTGCTTATGCTCCGACTCCGACTGGAGGAGCTGTCAGAAGACTCTGACCTGCATTACCGTACAGCCAGATGACAACAGCAATATTATTTTGGGAATATTACCAGAATGGTGTTTGATCTGAAACTGGCTTTGTAGAAATATCTTTAAAAAGGAAAGCAAAGCTCTGCCATGTTGGATGATTAAGACCTGTCACTGACTTGTTTACATACACAGTGATCTCGTCCTTACTTTGATTATCAGAGTAAGTTGATCATTATGTCTGCATGCATAGTAAAATGTAATGTATCGTTAATATTCCTGTTTTTATGCAATCTCAAAGACATAAATGATCCCTTTGCCGAAAGGCTACAAGCCTTTTTTGCTTGATGTATGAGGCTCAATCATTTCCCGGCAATCATAACTGAAGTATATTGAATATTGCTCCCATGGTCTTTCACACTGCCACAATGTATTTATTTTGGAGGATATCAATACTTCAATATTTGTTGCCCAGGTATCACAACTTCTGAAAACTGACAGGCCTAATTGGCAGGTGTATACAGTACATGTCCTTTCAAATATTCCAATTAATATTAAAGCACTCCACGTTTTACTCACAGATGTATTTAGATTATGGTATTTACATGACCAATATCTTAATCAGAATATTTTCATGATTGTAATGATATTGGAGTAAGGGTTTTCAATGACTGTTTCTATTTCTATGAGTAAATAAATTAAGGATGCTCACAGACCTGGATCTCCTACGCCGATCATATGAGCGACTTCTGGAGTGGCTTCTACTGTACGTCCGACTGATGGTAACAAAATCACGACAATAGTCAGACAAACATTCCTGGGACAGGCTCTGGGACCAATCATATTAGTTAATTAAGATGAAACATACAAAACAAATTGTGAAACAAAGGATCAATCCTCTTCAAGGTTGTGTATACATATGCAAAATGTTCATGAGAGATGGGTTTTGGCTGCTTATGATATGACTGATGGTCATGGGCAGCATGCTGACCTAGTGGATACAGAGACCATCCTGTAACATACGGGAGGGAATCAGGTTGGCAGTCTGGTTCTCCCTGCATCTGACACCGGCTGCAGCCAATTCAGGCTAATTGGACTACTGCAGCTTGGAACTGATTTGAAAATTATGTCTGATTTAAAATGTTTTTTTCAGGAAAGTGGGAACGAGACCAGAGAGACTGAGCCGGAAAGCTTTATGTTTATTCATTATGGCCTGAGGAATTTTTATTGTTTTAATTGAATAATGTTGAAAACATGTGCCTGCCTGTGAACTTTCTACCTTCTGACCAGTCTCGAACAAGATACTGAATCCCCACAGGCTCCAAGGGTGTGCTCAGCTGAAAAGACAATCCCCTCAAAGATGAATCAAATATCACAAAAGATTATCAAATCAATGTTTCAGAGTCTACCTGTGACTCCTGTAGCTTCGGTATGTGCTGCTGCGGGAGCGTGACCGCCCTCTGCCACGTCTCCTCCGATTTCTGCTATGGCTCCTAATAGAAAAAACCCCATTATGTTACAAATCGGAATTCACTAAGCTAAAGCAGGGGTCAGTTTCACAGACACAGACAGCTTCTAGACAAGAAAGGTTCCACATTCATTAACTTTATAACCTCACAACGGACTTGATCCATGGCAAAAAATATATATATATTGTCAAGATTCAATTATATTGCCCACACTCTCGTCATTCAATCAAAATGCTGTTTCTCTGACCTGGAAGAGGAGCTGGAGCTGCGAGATCTGCTTCTGGACCTACTGTAAGAATGAGACCGTGCTCTGGAGCTGGACCGGTGACTGGACACAGAGTGAGACTTCCTGGGGGACAGAGTACGGGATGTGCCCCTGGTCCCTACCAAAGAGGGGGACTTTTCCTCACTGGAGCTCTCCTGGTTCCTTGGCCTCTGGTTGAGCCGTGCAGTCTTACGCACCTCGTCAAACAGAGATCCTGGTCGAACCCGGCTTTTACTTTTTATCTCCATTCGGACTCCCTGGGACTTGGGGTTCTGGCTCTCTTGAAGTCTGATGCTCTTCGTGGTGACAGGTGGCCGATTCACAGTCTGTAGAGCTGACATTCCTTTCAGAGGCTTCCATTTTAGGTCAATGACATTGGCAGTAGATTTGCCAGCAACCACTTCATTTTGCAGCCCGCCAGCTGTAGTCGCAGATGCAACAGAGTGCGCAAATTGTTGTTCTTTGCTATGAAGCTGAGGGATAAAGTCACCATCCTTACTTGTCATATTTGGAGGGATGGAGGTAGTTTTTAGATTGAATTCAGGGGGTTCGTTGAACAAATCCTGAGTAACTGGAGGCTCAACAATGGTCCCAGAGTCATGCTCTGGGGTACATATATCCATATCATCTAATGATTCTGCTTGATCTTGGACAATGGGCAATTCAGTATTGTTAACACCATTTTTGTTTGATGATTGAGCCTGAGGTTCAGTTTTGGGGTTTTCATGGAGAAATTGTTTTTTTCTGTTGATCGCTCATTTGTCCCTGATCTTCTCTTCTGTGAGACTCTGTCTTTATTGAACCAGTCTTACTGGAAGAAGTGACATTTTGGTCCTTCTCATCCATACTGTCAACACCTGGGGATCTGCTAGGCCTTTCTTCGACAACTCTAGCAGGGCTATGTTTCTGTTCCATTCGTTTCCCTCTTTGCGATTCATCTTCATCTTCCTCCTCTCCAAACTCTAAAGGTGGTTGCCAGTGAAAAGTCTCTTTCAACTTCTGATGTTTCCTCTTAGATCTCTTTGCCTTGTCCTTAGCACGATGGGAACCAGTTTTGTTCTCACCTCTCTTCTTATGTTTATGCTTCCGTTTGGCCTTCTTCTTGCTCTTGTGTCTCTCTGGCTCGGTGACCTTCTCCTCTGACTGGCCCGGAGCAGCAGCATTCCTGTGAGCCAGAGCAACCACTGCCTCTGATGTCTTTCTGCTAGTCTCATGTTCTGATTCTGAACTGGCCTCCCCTTCCTCTTTTTCAGAGGTAGCCAATATCTTGGCTGGCACCTTTTCAGAATCGCTTTCAGAATCCCAACCAGTAAGGCCAGACAACCTCTTCTCAGGAATTTCATTGGTTTGGACCACTGGTTTCTTTTTTTTTGACATGTTGCTAGCAGTATTAGTTTGGCACACTTTATCACCATCACTATCCCATTCAGACTTGCTTTTGAGGTCCTCCACTGGTACTGAACTGGAATTCTTTGTCATCTGATCTTTCTCTTTCATTTTCCCCAAAGAGCCACTTCTAGAGACATTGAGATTAGGACTAGGCTCACTGTCTGTCCTGTCCTCTGACTCAGGGTGGGGATCCTCACAATTGGTGAGTGAAATGTACTTTTTTATCCTCCTCAGAGAACTGTAATACTGTTTCCATTCCTTGTCTAATGAATTCTTTTTGATGCTACCTTTCTTGTGGGAGCTTTCGGAGTCTGATCTGCTACAGGAGGATGACCTGCTATTATACCGACTAGGGGATATAGACCTGGACCTAGAACCACTTCTACTCCTTGAGCGACTGTATGAAGGACTGTAGGTCTTGCTTCTGGAAGACCCACAGTGTGAGTGTCTTGTAGATCTGTGGGTCTTGTCAGTGTGAATATATCCACTTTGGGAGTCTTCTGGGAGGCACTTTGGTGTAACTAAGGTCTGTACTTTCTCTCTAATACTATCGACTGCTTTGCCAGTTGAGGAAAGAGTACTGGGGGCTGGCTTTAATTTGATTTCCTGAATATGGATGTAGGAGGGCTTCCAGGGCTTTTGACCAGGTTTCCAGCGTGAGGGTGGAGGACTGTCACTCATTGGTATCACAGGGGCACTTTCAGGGGCTGTGACAGTAGGTAGTCTGGGGACAGGTGTGACTTTGCTGTCTGGAACCTTCTCTGGTGCATGGACCAAGGGATCTGGCTTTGACTTGCTCACTTTTCTCTTTCTTGGGGATCTGGATAGAGTCCTCTTTCTAGACCGTGACAATGATCTGGATCTGTACCTGGATTTTGTTCTGGACCTGGATCTAGACCGGGACCGAGAAAAAGACTGAGATCTGGATCTAGACAGTGATCGACTTCTAGACCTGGACAGGCTCCTGGATCTTGAGTAAGACCTAGACCTCCTTTGAGATCTGGATTGACTTGGTGTGTAGGACCTTGAGTAGGACCGAGAGTCTCTGGAGGACAGGGAGGACCGCTGTCTCTTGTTAGTGGCTGAGCGTCGACGACTAGAAGAGGAACAAGCTGGAGAACAGGATCTTCTAGACTTTGTCCTTCTTCCTGAAGACATGGACCGCTCACTCTCTGATAGGCAAGGCTCGTGAGGCTTGCTCTTGGAGCTCTTCTTTTTTCCATGCTTGCGCCTTTTAGGCTTCTTCTTGTGTTTGGCTTTTTTCTTCACTTTCTTGAATGGGCGGTGCAGGCTGGACCTCTCAGAGCTGTGGTCTGAAGAGTGCTCTGCTGACTGCGACCATGCAGAGTCACTTCTGTTATCCCATCTGCTTGAAGAATGGTCATTCAATCTGTTAAGTCAAAAGATACATCAAGCAAAAAAACTTCTGATAATACAAAGTGATTCACTATGTAAAATATTAACTCATACTTGTCTCCTTTGCTCCATCTCTCCATGCTGGGTGGTTGATAAACCTTGGTTCTCTTCATCTCTTCTTTCCAGTGTGGTGGGGTTTCACTGCTACCACGCTCTTCCACAGATGCAGAATGGGATTTAGACCTTGTGGGTGTGTGGTATCGCTGAAGAAAACAGAAAACAAATTAAAATGGTAGCAATTATTGCCTACATAGCTTGCTGAGGCAGTGATTATACATTACCGTCTTTGCCTGAAGTGACTCAGGTTTGATTATATGAGGATTAAAAATAATTTCACAGTGCAGATAAGTGGTAGGTTATACCAGTGTTAAAGCAGAGACAAGGAGAACAGAGACAAATTTCAGTTTGAGAGATGTGTAGGTTGACACTTTACATTCATTTGTATGGCATGTTTTATTGTAAATCTTGTAATAGTTCTGGTTAATAGAATAGAAACAATATTTTCCACATGTGGGACAACTGTGGTAGAGTTAAAAGCAGACTAGCAACTAGCAGGCAATAAATACATATTCAAACCATTGCAGGAATGTAACAGTAGCCACCAGCCAAATGCTGGTGTTATTCTAGGTCTTATTCTATTCTAAAAAATCTAGTTGGCTGGTAAAATAGTTAAAGTTGTTGGTGAACTTTGACATTTGAAAGCCACAGTGGCCTGTAGACAGAAGAGGTCATTTTCTGCCCTGTTTCAAACACCAAATCAGAATAATAGACCTTCAATCATAAATCTTTGATATCGGTTCAGGTAGGTGAGCATACCATTGTTCCTCTGCCTTTAATCTTCCGTCCAGACTTAGTGACTGCTGGTTTCAGGTCACTTGAAAGAGATGTTTCCTCTTGCTCAGTTCTGAAAAGATACATTTTCATTAGGTTCTATTCAAAGTGTATGCAAAAGAAGATTCATAAACAAATTACACTCAGTATGTAAAAAATTATATTAATATATCCAAGTTCTCAACATATGGCACATAACAATAGCAGAGCAGTAGAACTGACATCTCTGGTTTCTCTTCCTGAGGTGGCATGTCCCGTCTCAGCAGGAAGCGGTTCTCTGGTACAGGTGGGATCTCCTCTGGCCGAACTACAAGCTTCTCTCTCTTCCAACCCTGATCCTTCTCTCCTTCCATTTCACCCTCTCCATCCACCGTCTCTCCTTTCACAGGACTGTGAGAACAGAAGCAACAAAACATAATGCAAACCAATTTGTTATGCAAACAATCAACTGAGTGGCAGACACTGGTTAAAGGTAGGGTGTACGATTTTGTGAGTCTGTTGGTTTCGGCTTTGTTTACGTCGGTAGCAGTGAGCAAAGAATGGCGAATTACAGCACCGTACCTTGCCGAAATGTGGACTGGTGTGGGAAATGTGGTGTCCAGAAGTCCGTTTGCCGGTTGAAGCTCGGGGGGACAGTGTTTTGTCGATAAAGCTCTCCGTCATAGTGAGGTCCAGTCGCTACTTGTGCTTGTTTTTCCACAGTAGCAGTGAGCAAAGAATGGCTAATTTCAGCGCTGGACCCCACAGAATCCCGTTGAATTGTGGACTGGTGTGGGAAATGTGGTGTCCAGAAGTCTGCTTGCCTGTTTTTGCTCGGGGGGACGGTGTGAAAACGATAACGGTCCCCATCACACCGTGGTCCAGTGTCTACTTCTCGAGTCTGGTTTCCTGGTTGTTGGGAATGCAACTTCGGCAGGCAGGTAGGCCATCCAATAATTTCATTCCAGCCAAATGGGCCATCTAATCATTTCATTCGAGCTGAAGGTAAAGTTAACAGGCACATAGTCTGTCCAATCATTTCATTCGGACCGCATGAAATGATTGGACGGACTTATTACAGTATTACGGCTGCTACAGAGACCGGATCTTTTCTATTTTTCTTTCAGAGGACTTGATTTATTGATTTCTGTCGGGATATAAAGACAATTTCAACTAATATAACCGAAAATGCTGCTCAAAATATCATACATACTACCTTTAATGTTTGGATTATGCTTTTATTTATACTTGATCAGACTGGATCAAAGCCTGGTCTTTGAGAATCTGAGTTTGCTACTATTGTATTGTACTACAATGTATATTTGAGAATATTATAAACATGTAAATGTGTGACCTTGAACAACAATGAAATCACCTTTGGTCGGAGGGTACAACATCAATGGGCTTGTCCCTCTTTGACTCCCTCCTTTTCTTTTTTGTCCGTTTACTCTTAGCATGTCTCTTATGCTTGCGATGTCTGCGCTTTTCATCAGATTCACTTTCAGATTCCATGGAAGAGGAGAACTGAAACGATGACTCATGGGAATTGAGGGAACAGTCTGTAGAATGAGAAGATCTTTTCCTCTTGCCTTCAAGTACTGAAGTAAAGAATATGACAACATGTATGTCACTTCACAAACAATTACATTTTTAAGGTTAAATATCACATAAGAGGCAAGACATTTTGCCTAACTGCTATCTACATAGTTGCAAAGATTTATCAGAAAAGGAATATATAACAACCATACAGAATATATATACACACTGTATATATATCATCATAAACAATGCTACTGTGATGTTCTCCTTGTGACAGAAATAAACCGGGTGAAGGCAAGTTCAAATACCAGGAGTCATTTTCAGGGTGGCATTATGCTGCCACAACAGAGGCTTCTTCTTGGTATGTTAGAGGCAATGAAAGCAGCCATGTGAGAGTCAGATGGGCAGCTGCCAACTCAACTCCACATAGATCACATCGCTGATCCTCATTAAATAGAAGATCAGGTTACACGCCCTGCTCTAATGCCAATGGAGGAAAATGTTGGCATCGAAATGACAAGCTCTTACAGCATGTGAACAAAAAAATGACCCAGTTACATTGATAAGCAACACTTTTCCCACACAAGACAGCAACAAAGGAGAAAATATAAAGGCATAAGCTTATTTTTAGAGAAAACCATTGTTGCACAACCATTCAACTGTGAAAAACAATGTCTTTCTACTGTGTGTAAGATGAAAGGTTCAACTATGCTATCACTATTGCTCTCCTCACCTACATGTATAACCTGCAAATGAATGCAACAAGTTCACACCATTCTCTGGGGGTTGTTGAGGGAAACTTGGTACACCAAAAAATAGTAAATTACAACAATCAATCACAAAATGGAATGTATTGTCAATGTTACATATCATTCAGGGTGGATTTTTCCTATAATAACCAATTAAACAAATAAAGCCTCAGTTTGGAGTGATTTTCATATAGCAATAGGTCAAATTATTTCAGTGTGGATTTAATAAAAAGAAGATCAGTTAATGACAAGAGAACCTACCATCATTAGCAGACTTGGTGATCAGTTGTCCGCAGTCCACCACTCTCACGTCAGCGTAGGGTCTGCTAGATGAATCAGTTTTCAGCCCCTCAATTTTCTTTATCACCTCAAATCCGGAGATGACTAGACCAAAGACAACGTGGACCCTGCAGAGAGAGAGGATTGCTCCCTGGTTGACTTACAACTCACTATACGGAGACTTGCCTGTGGTAATATTGCACTATTTTCAAGTATGCACTTAGAAATAGGTTGGGGGGGGAAAGGGGGGAAAATCAAGAAGGAAATTAAGGGTTTGTGTGAACACTGAACATCAATTGGCATGTCCTCAGTAACAAACATACCCATCTAGATGAGGTGCCATCTTAGTTGTGCTGTTTGTGGAATAGCCAGAAATCAATCAAGCCAGGTTGGGTCAAACAAGGGAAGTGGAGAGGTCATGAAACAGGAGAACAAGGGGGGAGAGAATGAGAATAAGCAAGTAACTTAAACAAAGTGCTGGTGCTACCATGGGGAATGTTTGGATTTACTCAACAATGGGCACTGGGCAATTACGTATCATGCCTGGATAATGCAAAGTAGCCCAGTCTAGCAAGATTTTCTCCTTGATGATTCACCTTAGTTTTATTCATGGGTGACACTGCTAAGTTACTGTATGGTGACAACCTGTTGCAGTGATTAAGGAAGCCTACAATTGTAATTACAAGTGACACTTCTAGCCATTCGTGAATATCATTAATATATCCAAAATAGTCAACCTACTCTGCAAAATATTTTCCAATACAAACTACTGAATGATAAATACAGTCAGGAGAGAGAGAAACACAGCCTTGGAGACACATTACCTTGGAAGAGCAGGATGCTAGAGTTTCTGCAAATTTTACACAAAAACGGCAAGAGAAAAAATGTAACACATTTGTAGGTAAAAAAAGAATGAATCCATGTTTCTCTGCACTTTGAATTCTAACTGCACACAGAGAGGGGGTTGTTGACGCTCACACTGAATGACAAATTCTACACTAAAGATTCAAAACAGAGAAAAGGGACAAAAAGCAAGACCTAAAATAAAATTGTATAAGGACTGACTCTCATGCACAAAAGTAAATCAATAACGCATGTGGCCTGTGCAGTAACACAGCACAGTTATAAACAGTGACGTATAATTTGGTTTACTGAATGTTACTCACATGAAAAACTGTGAACCGTTGGTGTCCTTCCCACGGTTGGCCATCGACAACAGGAATGCTTTGTCGTGTTTGAGAATGAAGTTCTCATCTATTGTGAGCAGAGACAGAGGGGGGTGAAGTCTTAGAGTGTGTCCGCTGTAGGGCTGGGCAATATATCGATATCGTGATATGAGACTAGATATCGTAATATCGTGATATGGCATAAGTCTTGTCCTGGTTTTAAAGGGTGCATTACAGTAAAGTGATGTCATTTCCTGACCAGACTGTTCTAGCTGTTCTATTATTTGCCTTTACCCACTTAGTCATTATATCCACATTACTGATGATTTTTCATAAAAAAAAATCTCAGTGTAAATATTTTGTGAAAGCACCAATAGTCATCCCTACAGAATTGTTGCAATATCTATATTGATGTATTTGGTAAAAAGAATATTTGATTTTGTCCATATCGCCCAGCCCTAGTGGCAGGGACTACTAGAATCCTCATACTGGTGTGATTGTAGCATCAAAGTGTTAAATCGAGCATTTATGAAGTGCTTTAGATGAGATTTCAAAATATAGAGATATATATTGTGTATCGCGATACACAATAGGGCGTGGCTATTGTGGTGCTTGTCTCTCTCTGTCTTCTACTCCTATACTATTGCAGGTCCACCCCCAGAATCAGCTGAGACTCATCAGCTGATTAGGACAGAGCCATATAAAGTCGGGAACCTCCAGCTGACAGGCGGCTCTGATACTATGCACTACTATGCCCTATGTGGCTATTTTGTATTCTGTATTCTGCTTGTATCTATATTCAGGAAAGCCTTCTGTAGGGGTGTGCTGCCTTTTTGTTTCCACCCTTGTTTTCTCCTGTTTTCTCCTAGTTAGGAAGTATAGTATTGTTATTTCCTTTGTGGATAGGAGTAGACTGGTTTCTTTTATTTTCTAGTTAGGGCTGGGAATTATGGTTGTTGTGTTGGCTGGGCCACCCTGAAGCTCCTTGGCTTTTTCCTGTTTTGGTTATCTATGATTTATTGTATGGATTGCTAGTGTTATATTAAAACACTAATTTTCTTTCGCCTTAACTGTTCTCCACATTCTTTATTTTGGTTAAGGTCATGTGTTCGATCCCCTTTTACTCCTAGACTTATTTAGGGATTGTAACACGCGATATAGCCTAAAAATACTGCGATTATTATTTATAGGCCATTCGCCCAGTCCTAGTCCACTGATTAGTGATAACAGACATTTTCAGGGGTGGATAGGGAAAAGGATGAGCATTTTAACAAAGCAAACTTTACAATGCCTCATCCATCTGCTCATCCATCAGCATGTATGAATGTACATATGTCATTGGGAACTGACTTACAGTCTACTTTGAAATTGTTCCAATAAGACACAAAACAAACCATATGGACGTGGGGAGTAAATGACTACATGTAAAAATCATCACAAGTGATTTCTGTCTTGCTCAACATAACAAACTCATCTTTATCAAGCTATTCGGTTACTGTACATGAAAAGCATTCAAATGTGGACAGTCAATGAAGAAGGTGCATCCTACTGCCTAAATTACAGTTCTCTATTGACTTAATTTGCCAGTTCAAAGAAAAGCATTGTTTGCAGTAAACGGTTCAGTGGAAACCATATCACACACACACACATCTTTTTTAAACTAGTTAGCAAAGTAGCTACCCATTTTATTTCCACAGAGACCCTTAGTGGAATCTTCAACCATCTTTGAATTGGGCTACATCTTATCGGTCATTGGGAGCAAAGCTATAAATACCATCCCAAGGGGGGATGGTATATATCAATACTGATATCCATCAGTAACCTTGCAAACATTTGGACCCTTTTTACTAACTGAGGAAGGTAGTGGGGACAATGTTGACATGGTGTTACTGAGCTGTGTACATCTCTTACCTTCTCATTTTGCAAAAGACCACTCTATAAATAAAAGAATATGTTGAAAATTTTAGGCAAGAAGATTGGAGCTTTCAATAAAGAGAATGCCTACCCTCCATGCTGATTTGAAGAAAAAACAAAAACACTACTGTGACTAAATAAAAGACAGATCTAGACAATGGAAAGTGAGGGTCAAGGGAGTCAGTCACAGAAAACCCATGCTTACAATAGACACATGCAACTCTATGCTCATGCAAAAAGAGCTAAGTTGGAGGTTCACAGATATTTAGATATAGCTTTATGAGACATCAACAATCTGTACTACGTATCAGATAACTCAATCTCCCCATTACCTTCAAAGTAGCCACCATATATGGACTCTCCTCCTCTTCCATTTCCTGCAGGGATTAAAATTATGAATTTGAACCAATTTGAACCTCATTATGTTTATGTCAGGCTAAAGGTATGTACACACTATTCTGCTTTTTAATAAAATGGTGAAAAAGTGATGCCTTAACCACATTTTGTGCTGAAAATTAAAAGTGGTTTGTGCACTTTGTTTCCAGGGCGACTAGCTGAAGTAGCATCCTATCAGTAGACAGGTACAAACTCACACAGGCAATGAGCTTTTCCATTTTCATTCTGGTTGTCATAAACTGTCAGCTGCCTACAACCTGTGAAACACCATCTCTTCTTTATTGTGTTAGGTTGGCTCACAAAAAAAGAAGTGTGCTCCTCTAAAGACTCAACTTAAGCAGGCGTTCCATTAAAAAGACGCCAGGCGCAGCACTTTTTTCAAAGCAGCTGCCCCCCATTGGCTTTCATGTAACACTGGCAGTTTGAAAAATGCAGAATAGTGTGAACACAGCCTAAATCAACTGACAGAAAAAGGTCAGTTTAGTCAAATATATTACACTTTTATTATGAAACACATCCTTTCAAAGTAAATGTTATAATATGATTGTAATATGCAGGTTAACCTTCAGTGAAGTCGCCTCCCTGGATCATAAAGTTCTTTACAACCCTGTGAAACGTGGAGCCTTTGAAGCACAGCTTTTTCCCTGTAGTTTTTCCAGTTCCCCTTTTACCTGCAAACAGATATGGGTCAACCAAGCACTAAACAAAACATATGAAACATACAATTGGCCTGCTACTGTAGATTTTCTTATACCAGAAGCCTGAAAAGACAGCCAGGAGGTATTTGGATCCTAGAAGTGGTGTTCTTATACATTGCCACGTTGACGCACCACATGGGGTTTATTGTAAACAACGCAATGAAACCACAGGTGGGATGAGAGAGTTTCAATAAACT
Source organism: Anoplogaster cornuta (assembly GCA_900683385.1). Lineage (NCBI taxonomy): Eukaryota > Metazoa > Chordata > Actinopteri > Trachichthyiformes > Anoplogasteridae > Anoplogaster > Anoplogaster cornuta. The sequence continues at coordinate 591 of CABFOP010087591.1, read as the reverse complement.
AAATGACCTTGTTCAGACATCCTGTGTTAATTCATCAGTGTAGGACATTCGTTAAGACAGAAGAGTATTCCCCACCACACTTGTGACTGGGGACAGATTATTGGACCAAAGCTGTTCCCTCTAGAATTTCCTTTTGGTCAAAGGAGAGGTGAAGTGGGAGTTTTCATAAGATGTGTATTGGGGTGCTTTCTGAGGACAGAGGGCTGTCTGTGTAACTGAGCAGCTTAGGTTGCTAATCTTCCAGGATTTTACTTTGCTGGCTCCAGCAGCGTAACAAGGGTTTGGTTTCCTATGGTCTAAGCTGAGCAGCTCCCAAAAAGACACATTCGAAAGCTTTCAGAGAGCCAGAGCAAACTGCCCAGTTGAATGGTGTGTGTCGATGTGTTGTGTTTTGTGTATGTTTGTGTGTTCAGAAAAAGGAGCAGACTAACCAGCAATCTCGCATGTCTGCCCTTGCCAGGATCACATTCCCATCGGCCAGGTGGGGTGAAAAAAGAGAGGGGAGGATCGATCTGCTGTCTGCTCACAGATTTATGACCATCTCTAGACAGACCATCACCACTAGCGTCCGTTCTGTTCTGGTCAGTGTAG
>CABFOP010087580.1:0-10010 GCA_900683385.1 Anoplogaster cornuta | reverse complement strand
TCGCTCGTCTCTGCGTCTCTAAGTGTCTCTTTTTATTCTTTAATAGCGTACTCCTTATACCCCATCTTCCCTTTTTTCCTCACTCCCGTGCTCTCTCTCTCGCGCTCTCTCTCTCTCTCTCTCTCTCTCTCTCTCTCTCTCTCTCTCTATCCCTCCCTGCACACCTGGCACTCGTCTCAATCATCTCACCTGCAGTTCATCATCTCATCACCTGTCCCCTTTAAGAACCCTCTGCTGACAACCAGTCCTCGCTGGATCATTAACCCTTTTCGGTTTGTGTAGTCGCTAGAGTCACATCTAGTTATTTTTGGCAAAAGGTGCTAAGGCAAAAAACAGGCAAGCAAGATAATTCCTTGTTTTTTTGCCTGTCACCTGCCCTTTTGCCTTAAACCTGAATTCCCTGCCTTCAGGATTACAACCACTCACTGGACCTGTTTGTCACCTCCTCACCAGCCCTGGATTCATCCCCGCTCCTCATCTCACCTCATCACCTCTGAATAGTTCCCCTGTTTGTCCTCAGTAAACTCTCTTTTACTATCCACCAGCTTGCCTGTCGTACTGCATTTGGGTTCCCCCTTGGAACATGTCCCCTTTCAGGGTATAAGGAGTTACATTCATGTTGCTTAAATGACTACTTAATCATACTGTATTTTGCTATGGTATAACGCAGTGATAGACATTTATGATTGTGTTAAGGAATATATTTACCAGCTGACAGAAACACAAAATCAATGGTACAAGTTTCACTAACAATGCAAACCCTGTCAATATCCCCTATTCTATTCCCTTCATTGTGTTTCTGAGCAGGTTACATGGGGTACCCAAATTATGATCTTTTCAGTCTAGTATCCCTACTTGAACACAAGGGCCTAGAGGCTGTCTTGTATCTTGTTTAATGAGATGTTAACTTGATGCTTATTGCCAAATGCTTCACCTATCCAGGTCTATTGTTTATATCTTATATTGAAGACCCAACCTTTAATTCAAATACTGAAGACTAAACCTTTTACAGAACGTCAAAACACGACTTTGGAAACATTCTTTTAATCAAAATTGATTCTCTGAACACTGAAGTACTGTGGCGTGATAACTGAAACATGAGTGCAATGTGTTTCAAAGCTCTAAAATCACTGTTTAAATTAGTCTGACGTGATACTGTACCATACATGGTTCTTCCTAGAACCCTTCTTGGTTTCTTGGCTATGGATTTCAACCCATCCAATCGCATTTGAATTTGACAAGTGAGCGAGCATGGACTCAGTATCAAGATGAAGTGCCAACAGTATGTTCTGATCAGCTAATCAAACCACCTAACTTAGAAAAAACATTTTGCAAACAATACACAAACACTTTGTGATAATTAGTTTGTTAAACAACACTATCACACATCAGAATACTTTAAAACCACAATTACAAAATGATATAGACAATAATCAGAATGTTCTAATAAAACCCCTTTTGGAACTCAAACAGCAAATTCCCTACAAAACAAAACGTTCTAATGATTAGTCTTCAAAACTACACAATCATACATACAAAATATGAATATGTTATCACCTCTCAGTGATGATTTAAAAAAAGAAGGGGTAAAAGATTTCTTTTTTATGCTAGAATCAAAACCTAAAACAAAAGATTCACCAATTCTGAGCAGGATACTGTACCAACATCTTCTGTGTTACACTATGACAGAGGGGACTGTATATTGTATATGCACTAATATATATATATGCATTTGCCTAGAAGTATGAATGTTTCATAATACTTGTATTCATAACGTTATGGAATTTGTTTCAATGTGAGATTTTGGACTGAAAGTGAAGAATTGCATATTGAATTATACATGTTTAAGTAGGTATCACTAAAAAAAAGAAAAAAGAAGTTCTAAATTCATCACTTGTTTTTTAAATTGATAGTTACATTCAAAACTCAAGATTATGTTCAGAAAATCATTGACCCTGGTGATATATAATAATGGAAATGCATCTTTAAAACAGTGAAATATTTATGAGATTCCTGGCATCATGTTTGAAATTATTTTAGGCACTTCTATTTCTGTACACATTGGTCTGTGCCACCAATTGCATTACATCACACTTAACTTTATCAAAATGTTATGTTTTAATGAAGAGAGTGTTGCAGAAATGGATGGATCTCTGAACTTTTAAGGATGCACTTTTAAACCATCAGACTAATTTTGAATTACTAAAATAAACAATCATGAAAAGTTCTCAGGAGAACAATGAAAAAGCCTTTTAGATCTCATATTTCTTTTGTGCGTGGCAGTAATCCAGACTAAACCATAGTAGAGTTCAACTATATTGTGATGGCTTTCACATATGTCTGCTAAACATACAAGTGTTGTTGTGAGTTGCAACACCGATATGTTCTTTTGAATGTTTAGTATTAAGACTGGTAGCGTTACTACACACAACCAAGCACACTGAAAACCCAGATGTGGCTACAGAGGTGTCTGTTCAATGATGTGATCTTCTATGGCAGATCAGTTCCTCTATCCTGAAGAGGTAACTCAGCCTTGGTTTCTTTCTTTCTTTTTTCTGCTTTCCTTGGTGCCTCCTTGGATGCATCCCTATAGAGAATACAGTCAATAATATAAAATTAAGACATTTTCAATTGTCATGAACTTTCTTCTCTTTTCATGAAGGTGTATTACTTTTAGTTGCACTCAATCAATTTTTTTTTTTGCCAAACAAGATCAAAAGTGGAAATGAAAAACAAATATTGCCTTACTTTGACTTCACAGACAAGACAATTATAACTATCATGATGATGGCACCAACGAGACCAAGCACAATTCCACAGATGAGTGCTGTTAAGATAAAGAGGACAATATTTTTCACAACTGAGAAGGGTTCACCTATTGTCAATAAGCAGACCATTCTCAACATAGCACACAACATTTTTTATCCAGGTAGTTGGAACCTGTAAGAACTTGTTATAGACATAGTCTTTATTGCAATGCACATGACACAGAGATATGTATGTATGTATGTATGTATGTATGTATAACTTTTACAACTTAAATACACATGTCAAAATAATCGCAATGCAATATTTTGTCCATATTCTACAAACATACTTTCTGCATATAAGCTTATGTATATACATTTACTGTAATGCCATACAGTATGTCTACTCACCAACTGGAGTGTCTGGTTCATCCTCTTCCATTTCATCACCATCATCTAATGAAACAAAATCATTGATACTTGTTACAAAACAAGATAATTGTACATAATGTAATAATAATAATAACTTTTAATAATAACTTAATTTAAGAGCACCTTTCATAGTACCCAATGCATTTAACAATGAGAAGAAGAAAGAGGAAGAGAAACATTTGGCTAAACAATAAAGAAAAACTAGGCTAAACAAGAGGGATGTGGGCTCACCATGGATACCAGCACAAGTAGCGTTGCAGATTGCTTGGTCAGTAAATCTGTTTCCATTACCGATGCAGCCAGACCAAAGGAATTTTTTACATTTGTCATGGATAGGATCATAGTAGTACCTCAAAAAAGTACCACTGCATAAGCCAATTTCCTTGCGAAAGTGGCAAGCTAGGGATGCTGTGAAGGAGAAAAAGCAGTACATATATTATTAGTTATTTTTCATAGTAGTAGTAGTAATAGTTGTAGTAGTAGTATTTTATTTCTAATTCAAAGCAAGACACAAATATGATTAATCATACTGTATGTAAACAACTCATTTTCAGATTGCTAAGTATAATGACATGATCAAATCTCACTGTATGTTGGCCTTATATTATTAGTAGTATTAATATAGTATTTACTCTCACACACTTTTCTGTGTCATGAGCTCTTTCACCACTTGATGGCATATTGCTATCACCTGATGCTGAGAATGGTCATTGAACAGCCCCTAAAGTAATAATTAGTTAAAGTAAACTTAATAGTAAAGTTATTTGGGCCGACTATTACATAGTTGTTACACATATTTACTTTGGCTTTGTGGTCATATAATGAGCATGCTCCTCTGCAGACATAATGCAAAGATCCCAGCCTAACATGAAGCTGAGATAGACCTCAAGAAACCCAACATTAGATGACCATTTCTCTCTCTCTCTCTCTCTAGTTCTCTCTCTCTCTCACTCACTCACTCACTCACTTAATAATTAGTTGCTATCAGGGAGGCTTGATGACGTGTTTCCTTTCATAGGCCTGAAGGCCATAAAGCTCTACTTCCTTAGTCAGTTAATGTTCCAAAGTCCAAAGTTTATAGCCAGTATGAAGGATGTATGCAAATCCTCTTTTAGGTGGGGTTTGAAGATACATTAGATAGTTTGCATATTCCAAATGAACAGTGTCATGGTTAATCAACATGAATCAATACATTCATCTTTTTTCATCTCACCGTCCATGGGATAGATCTGCTCTGCATTGGCAGAGCAATTCCTGATACACTCTCTCTCATTTCCAAACCGATTTTCATTTCCTTTTTCTCCTCTGTATAGGAAAGGTTGGCACACATTTCTGCTGGCATCATAATATAGAGCGAAAGTGAAGGTCATGCCTTCGCCTTCATCATGGGGCAAATTACAAAATGCTGTTGGATGACAAAGACATGAGTTGTTATTTGCTGATGGTTCAAGACTGCATTAAAGAGCATGATCTGCATACAGTAGTAAAGCAGAAAGCAGATGAAAATGTTTGATTTATTTATGATTTTCTAAATGTATATTTGTAGTGTCATATATTCTACTATTGGTACATTTCAAACAGAATAAACAAGCAAAATTAACACTGCACTGTACAACACACAGCACACTACTGTATATAATACATGGCTCAGTGCAAACCGCCAAGAGTTCGTTCACATGACTAATATTTAACTAACCCACTCCTTTTTATAACTGCAATAAAATGTGTCATTTATGGTATAATTTCCAGCACTCCCACCCTTCATAGCAGGGCAGAAGTTTCTCTTCTTCTTCCTCTAACAATAAAAGATTAGAACCTCAAAGAAAACCAAGAAACACTTAAGTCTTGGAGGGAAACTAACAGAGGACTGCTCGCTATTCCTGGATTGTCACAATTTGGTGTGCTTGCAATCTCCACAGTAGTAAAATGAGATTAAGTTAAATAGTAGACGAAACATAGTATTAGCTCATAATGCTCAAAACAGTCCGACTCAGACAGCAGTGATTTCAGTGTTCAGAAAACTGGAATTATAGAAGAAGAAATTATGGAGTCAGTTCAATCATTAACAATGTGTAAATAGCATTTCCAGGACAGTAGACCCATACACCATCTTATTTCTTTGTCAAGTTTACACTGTCTAGACGTGGTCATTGTTGGCTTCAGGTGACAACATGTAAATATAGTAAAGTAAAATACAACAATTACAGCCTAGATTTGCTTAATCATGTATAACCCATCAACTTAATTTAAATCTATGTGAACTGAATGGATTTTCCAAATTTACCACATAAAAATACGCAGACATCATAGCTATATATGATTCTGTCTACAGTATATTTAGTCCACAGTATGTTACAGCAAAAGTGAAACCTCTAACATCCAGTGTAACCACCGTGTAAGTCATAATGGCTCATAAAAGACTAAAGGATAAGCTTTATCTCACTGCTGTAGTTTCGGTGAAACTGACATTTTACATATAGCTGTTGTTTAAATGAAAAAAATAATTGTCGATGTTATATAAAAAAAGAAGCTATATTTTCCCTCAAAACAGCAGTAATATACTGATACGCTTTCAGTGAAGTCCAACCCACATGTTGATGGTGTAGCCTATTCTGAAAGTTAAATTCAGGTTTATACAGTAAACTTACCCAAGGCTGTGGTTATAAATGAACTGTAATTTAACAAGAAAAAATATACCTGGTGTGTCAGAATGGCTGATGGGGAATGCAGCAAAAGCAATTCCAAAAACTAGAAGGAGCTTCATCTTGCTGCTTCACTTTGTGTAGTCTTTCCTGGAGTGAATAAGGGTTGTAAACTACACTTGTCATTGTCAGTTTTGACCTTTGGACCTATGTCTCTCCTCCTGTTTTCTTGTCATTTGAAGAAAAAGTTAATGGCGGGAACAAACATCTTCCTCTATAGTGTTGTAGGAAAGGCGATCATTGATTAGAAGAAGAAGATACACTTTAATGATCCACATACAGTATGGACAGACACACACACACAGCATGCAGGAAAGTGGTGACTGCCAAACGCACACACACGCATGCAGGGAGGGTGGCCTGTGGAAATTAGTCCTCTGCATTTAACCCATCCTGTTACTTCACTGCCCCTCAATTACAATGCACCAATAAAGTGTGAGAATATTGTGCTTATCTTGAATCCTAGATTTAATCCATTTACATCTACAAGTGTCATTAGTGGGTCTAACAATTTTTATGGTATTCATTAGTTTATATTCAGTGGCACTCAATACATTTTTGCACAGTGAAGTCAAGTTTATTTATATAGCCCTATATCACAAACAAGTCTCAATGTTCAGGGAACATTCAGAATTCCCAGAATTCCAGCTAACAGCGGCACAGGTCAGAAGCCAAGTTAAAATAACAACCTACACAAAGATTTCCCTCGATTACATGTTATGTCTTTATCCTGCAATGAGTGAGAATATAAGTAAAATATAAACAAATATAAATAAGTAGGCAGGTAGATATATAGATAGATAGATAGATAGATAGATAGATAGATAGATAGATAGATAGATAGATAGATAGATAGATAGATAGATAGATAGATAGATAGATAGATAGATAGATAGATAGATAGATAGATAGATAGATAGATAGATAGATCATTGCATTACATGTTGTAAAGCAGTAACTTGCACTGCGGAGGGGAGGCGGGTCTTCCTGCAGGTCTTGACGTTGCGCCCTAAATGAGAAACCTTTGCAAGGATGCGGTCGACGCTGCTGAGCTGTCACTCTCCGTTGGCCAGATGACTCCGGAGGTTGGTTTTTTGTCATTGCTCTGACGTCACGGCGAGTTGCGATGAAGCTGACAACATGACTATAAAAGCCGGTTGGAGAGCCGGTGCTCCGGTCTCCACACAGAGAGGGCCGAAGAGATCAAGATGCAGATTGTGAGATTCACACCCACTGTTCTCCTCCAAGTGACTTTCTTCGCCATCTTACATGGTAAGAACATTCTTGCTGTATTGGGATGTAGCCTACTTTGTTGTTATGTGCTCAGAGTGAAGAGAAGAATGAAGACTCGTGTAGACAACGACTATTGAATCCCGATATACATCTGCGCATGGAAAAACATTTAAAAAAAATAATTATATTAAAAAGAAAATAAGATTAGATTAACGGTGGGTTATTTATTTAGCAATTGCGGGTTCTAGAGCAGAGTGGTATAAAGATGCTTCCCAGCAGGTGTCTGGTCCATCTCCATCAACCACGGGATATTTCTGACACTGGAGATGAGAGGGTGATATGAGACATGGTCACTTGGCACTGAGTTTACACCTGATGCCTGTTCAGCTTCAAGTGGAGCCATTTCGCTTTTTTCATGTAGAAGCAATGTCCCTCGTCCTCCAGGGGGTCTAAGGTCCTCCTAGGGGGTCTAAGGTCCTCCTAGGGGGTCTAAGGTTGGGGGATGTCGTGTACTAACCATTTATTGTTCACGTGTTGGGCACTGTGAAGCCATTTGAGACTGTAACTGTGATTTTGGGCTATACAAATAAATGTGATTTGATTTGATTCCTGTTTCCCTTTTGAAAAGTTGATAGTTTAATAATCCAGAGAAGGCAAATAAACATGATTATGATAAATGTGATAAAGTGTAAAATAATAATAAATAAAAACTTAAATAATTAATAAAAGTGTGAAAATGTGCAAAGTCATAGTGCATTGGACTCTTTATTGAAGTGGTTCTTTTCTGTGAACATATCAAATTGTATTTTTGGGACAAACAGAATTTTCATTTATCTGTTTCAGGTGCCAAATGGACACACAATGGTAAGTTTTATCATGTTTTGCCTCATTGTTTCCTTGTGATATAAACAGATAATTATTTTTCCATCTTCTCCCCTGAATAGATGGACGGATGTACATGTACATGTGTACATGGATGTATGTACATGTGTCTCAATTCTACCCAGAAACCAGCATTAACTAACTGTGTTAAATTTCATTTTGATGCAATCCTGTGATAGGCCATTACTGAGTCAGAGCCTACTTTATTCTTGTAAGCGCTTAACATGTTTTCTCTCCCATAACAATCCATTGCCACATGGCAAATATGATAACAATATAAAATACAATGCTTCTGGATCAAAATCAAACCACTAAGATGATCTTGTTTTTCTGCACAGTAATTTATGGTTGAATAATTATAGTATGCGAAAATAATACTTTCTTAACTTGGAACACCAAGAAAGGCTGATCCACCCTGTTAAAAATTCAGAAAAAAAGGGAAAATAATATAAAAACGATGCAATTTTACACCTGGAATATCAGTGTGGCTTTAAAATATCTTGGTGATTCCTCCAGTGCTAATTACTGAGCTTGGGGGAAAATGAGTGCATATAATACTATTTGCAAAATACATTAGATTTGGAACCTTCTAAAAATGCATGCAGTCTATATTACACTTAATAAATGAAACAAACAAATAATCAGAAACTGTTGTTGGTTTAATTACACACACTAACACTAACTTGTAGCCAAAGTGGAGGATTTTGTGATGAAGTGCAGCGTGATGGATTTCATCCTCAGTTACAGTCAAACCCTAGAGAAGTATTGTCACTGTAGTCAGTAGTCTGGAGGGGTGGTAGCACTTTCTGTTGATGGGGGCATCACTCAGTCATACGTTACATCTTCACCTCAACACTCCAACCTCTGAGTGATGGTGAAACAGCGAGTCTTTCCCTACTTGCCTGGGGTTAAATAAATTACATTGATGATGACTATTGTAGTTTTCTCACCCTACTCCATTATTCTGACTTTGTTTTTCTTTTTATTTATTCTGACCAGTGATAGCATGCAGTTAAATGGTTTACTATACAGAACGCACTAGAAATCTAGAGGAATTGTTGCTTCATTTTACATAACAGAATGCCAAGGTTTTGAAAATTAAAGGCAGTCATGTTCTGCCAGGGAACACTAAAGGGGCACCACAGGCCACTGATTATGAGAAGGCAAGCTGGCTCTAATTTAAACAGCAAATAAATTGGACATTGAGTAATTGTAGTTGTGAGACTTTAAAATTATTCCTAGAGTATAATAAGAAGGAAAGTTTTCTTTCTTATTATACTCTAGGAATAATTTTGCCTAGTCTGAACTTTGAGTTTTCCCTCAAACAAGTGTTCAGTGACTTTACAGATTCTCTTGATGCCGTTTGGCATGTCATGATGAATCGATTCACATTTCTCTGAGAAGTGACAGTCATGGTGGGGGAAGGCTACACGCTGCATCATTCATGTTTAATGACAGTTATCTGGCATATGTTGAATGGTGAATTCTTTAAATGGATTCTGAATGGATAATGACTTGGCTGTTAAAATGCAACAGTGATGTGAGCACAGCTACAATCAATGCCTTTCACTAAGTTGTTTATTCAGCTACCATTGGGTTGTATCACTGTTTTGAGAGGGTCATTCTTAGGCCATGTCCACACGTATCCGGACACCCCCAAAAACGCACTCCCCCCCTCCGTTTACCAAAAAATTTGCGTCCACACGAATGTCGTTTTAGAAAATCCATACATCCACACGACAACGCAAAAACGATTCTAAACACTACCATAAGCATGCCAGGTCAGTAGGTGGCAATAATGTGTAACGTCAAACGCCATAGAAGAACATTGTGAGCATGTGTATTGAGTGTCTTCTTGATTTGGAAGATAGCGAAAGCAAAACAGAAAGGAGATTCATATGTTTGGACAGACAAGGAGGTGGAGTTGCTGCTTAGGGTTACACTTGAAAACAAATACTAGGCTGCCTTGTAAACATGCAATTAAACCGAGCAGAACCGAACATAAAAATCCTGA
>CABFOP010087576.1:0-10021 GCA_900683385.1 Anoplogaster cornuta | reverse complement strand
AATGCAGCCTTCAGGCGTTATAGCCCAAAGTCATGTAAACGGAAATTCGCCGCCGCCATACTTACTCAAAAATGCACCAATCTCAAATAAAAAGTACTGCTGAGGAAGCCACAGGAGTTTTCTCAAAAACATGCGTGGTGGTGTTATGAAATATTCCGTAAATTTGAAGTAACGGGTCCATTTGTCTGCTCGGTCACGGTTCTGCTTCGGTTTTCCGCGTATAAACTGCTCAACAGCGCCATCGCCGTTGTCTCGTGTTCGACAAAACCCATTCATTTCTATGTGACATGTAATACCACCTAGCAACGGCGATGGCGCTGTTGAGCAGTTTTCGTTTACATGACTTTGGGCTATAACGCCTGAGACTCTACTGCAGAATGCTGTAGAGTCTCAAGATGAGGCTACAACTACCCATGACTACTTTTGTCACATAGTCCATTTGGTATGTCATTTGTGTTATTATTTACAACTTCCGAACTCGGAAGCAGAAGCTCACAAGCTCACAAAGAAAGAAGGAATGAGCGCAGCCAGGGGCAGAAGGCAACTTCCACGAGCTTTCTAGCAGAATTCAAGCTGTCCAATCAGATGACACCAACTCTTCCAACGTTGATTGGTTAAACACTACAGCGTCACGGGCCGCAGTTGCGTCTATCCACCAAACGTTCTACGCTTCGTGCGCAGTTGTTTCCTGGTTTCACACACAGAGCAGAGACGGACCGGTGAGAAGCTGCGCTGTAAAATGAACGCAGTGACGTCGCCGGACCACAGGAACTATTCAAGTCAAATAAAAAAAACCTGCCAACAGACCCATTCAAGATGGTGTTGGAAAGTATTTCAAGGATAATAAAAGTCCAGCTTCCAGCATACCTCAAGAAGCTGCCCCTTCCGGAGACCATCGGCGGGTTTGCAAGGTTAACAGGTAATGGATGTTGCACGGGTGACAGAATATAACGTAGCAACGTGTTGCTGTGCATGAGCTGTGAACTAATCGGGGACACATTCACAACAACAAAGTATACTTCAGCTTTCAATGTAAAAATCAATACCATGTATATTATCTGCTGTTTTTCTGTATGCCAGCGTCCTGAAAACTCTTTGTAGTGTAGTGTAGTGTAGTCTAGTGGTGTTTAAAAGTGAACAAAACACTGACACCCAAATTACTCACTTTATAGTAGCCCAACTTAATGTGCGTTTTGTACATTAACCAATTAATGGCCTTAAAGTATTATGATCTTGTTAAAAGGGATATTCTGTAGTGAAAACAAATCTGTACTTTTTTTCTTCTTCCTCACACAATCATGTCCTTGAACGTCCTCACATCTAATTTACCATGAGTGGAAACATACTGTCACTGGTGGAAGCGTGTGCTCCCTGGTTAACCCAGCTGGTTAGTCAGCAGTTCTTATGCTTGCATCTCATACAACCAGACCTCTGTTCTGTAAGTCAATATCCTATCAATCTAAATAACTGGAATTGCCATTTTTCCTTATTGGCCTCTGACATAATATGTAGCCAGCTCTGTCTGTGTTAAGTCATAACCAATAATTGATGCCCAGGCATGGCAGTGAGGTATGGTCTAGAGGTATCTTAAGAAAACACACAATGGGAAGTAAGTTGGACATAATCTTAAAAGATTCTCCCTTGATTGTGTATCCTGTTTAGGCTCTGACTAGATTAACCCGTTAAGGTTGAAGAAACCTTAGTGACATTCTATCTTGACAAGCTGAGGAACCATTTCAACTTGACCTTTTAGGCGAACACACCTGTGTGGAAAGTGTCATATCTAGCCTATAAATAGCCCCAAAACTCCAATGCTGAGCTAGCCCTGCATTGCCAAAATACTCCTGTGACAAACGACATGGCTGAGATGATCCAGACCAAAGGAAGAACTGAAAATGGAAGAGACACAACATGCAGAATTATTAGGAATGTGTTGAAGTACCAGGATAATAGTTGGGAATGTCTTATTATGGAGTTATGTGTTGCCCGAAGTGAAGACTTAGTCCTAAATCTGTCTTGTCATTTCAGTGTTTTCTATCATAAATTGGAGTGGAAATACCCAGCAGCAATTTCAAACAATCACTGTAGCTTGGATAATGAAAGCTTAATTTAATTCCCCTTTTGTCTAAATGGAATGGTTTTACCTTTTTGAAGTGAATATAAATCCTTAATGAGATTAGAAATGTCCCATTAGGTATCACAATCCTTTTAATGGAAGTATTTTAATTGCAGAGAGTATTATCAAAGGTTTTATGAGGCCAGCCTAACTCAGAGCTAATGGTAACATTACATAACTAGTGCTAATCCTCTGTGTCATGTAGCACTTTTCTGGGCTCAGTCCGGCATTTCCCCCTGGTTATTCTTAGTGTTAGATGGGACTTCCCCTCAGTGACCAACCAGTAGCACTGACATTATTTTCTAGTTATAATAGAGAAAAAGATCAGCTGTAATCCAGTCTTCTATCTTATTCAACAGATATGTAATTTGATCAGGCAGCAATCACCTCACTGGGTCGAGAACCAGTGAGGTAGTGGAGGTGAAACCCACATAAACTCTGAAGTTTTCCCAACTTCATAGGCAGACATGCAGTAAATCTTCAGGATGTACATTCATAGTATACAGTACATCATAGTAAGTAGTAGGTATATGTACTTGTATAGCATGGTATGTATATCACACAAGCTATAGACAAACACAGTCTATTTGTCACTGTTTTCTGCCATGCTTTGTCTACTGGGTGGTAGAAAACACCAACTTTACCTATGTTGTATATAGTATGTTATTGATGTTTCAGGAATTGACATGTCTGCCTGCACAATATACATTTTGAGTAAATACTCAACTTGAATCTCTCATTCTAAATAAATACATTCATAGATTAAAAATGAAAAATGCTTCAAATTAAAGTGTGTGTGTGTGTGTGTGTGTGTGTGTGTGTGTGTGGTAGTGTCTGAGTGGCTCCGGTTGCTGCCTCTCTTGGGTATCCTGGCTTTGCTGGGGTATCTGACCATCCGCCCCTTCCTGCCCAAGAAGAAGAAGCAGAGAGACAGCCTCATCAACCTGAAGATCCAGAAAGAGAACCCAAAAGTGGTCAATGAGATTGACATTGAGGACCTGAAGAGCGCAAATGTCTGCTACTGTCGCTGCTGGCGCTCCAAAACTGTAAGTTCAAAAGGACATTCGATTTTAGAGACGGCAATAAGATGATTACTACCCCACTGATCTATTAATGTGTGGAATGAGGTTTCACTATTTGTGTGAAATACATTGATCTCAACTTGCCACTGTACCATGGTGACACTACAGTGAGCCTAACTTGCATGGTTATTTTTATTTGACATCAAACATACAAAAAACTACAAGACACTGCCTTTAATAAAAAAAAAGCCTTTAATGTCAAGGCATGGTCATAATGGACTTAAATCACAAGGCTGCTATGTATTTTTGGCATCAAGGCTTCGTCAGGGAATCAAGATCTCATGAAACTGGCAATTTTCTAGTGGTATTCCACCAATGGGAATCTTACACTTGGAAATGGTGTGTCATGATGCTGCTCTTTAATGAGCTTTGTTGAATATTGTAGGCTAAAATGACGCCATCTGCTGTAGTTTGTTATATCTACACCCTCTCTATGCCACACCATTTCCATTCCCATTGGTGGAATACCACTAGAAAAGGGCCAGCAGGTCTTTCATGAGATCTTCTTGATTCCTCGACGAAGGCTTGATGCCGAAACACGTAGATGCCATTATGACCATGACATGACATTAAAGGCATTTTTAAAAGAGAGTGCCTTTGAGTTTTTTGTATGTTTGATATCTACATTATCCCTATCCAAAGAGCACCTCAAACTAACTAAAGTTTGAGTCCAGGAAGCGCTCCTTCTCTAGTATGTTTGGTATTTTTATTTGACATTGAATGAGGGAGCAGAGTAGGTACTTCTTAAATTAGAGAAATTGCACTTTTATTACCGAAGCTAGTGATACTCCTATTGCTATTGAAAATCTTATACTTCAGGATGTGGGATTATTTTATTATACATCAGGATTAGGGAGACCCTATAGTCCCAATCATTAGTGTCTTTTACCGATCAGCTAATATTACATTGTGTTTCCTGTTTCAGTTTCCTGTTTGTGACAAGTCACACATAAAGCACAATGAGCTAACTGGAGACAACGTGGGTCCACTCATACTCAAAAAGAAGATTCTATAATCCACCATTACCCACTGATGGGACCTTCGCACCTCTCAATCTTTATTCTTCATTTCGTGTCAGAATTTGTATTTTGTGTCTATTTTTAGAAAATGTTTGGTTTGTATTCCTAATTGTTCCCATTTTTGTGTTGGTCAAAAATGTATTTTTGTACTTTATCTTAAGTTGTCCTAATTTGGTCACACACATCCATAAAATCAAAGAGTTGCGCAGTCCTATATTGTTCAACTGTATTTTAGGTTCTTTAATGATAGTGTGCAATGATCAAGTTGTTGTTTTTTTACTTACTATATCTGCAGTAGTTAACACAATGCTTAACAGATATTTTCTATTCTGACTTCATAATCTTTTTATTGCTGTAAATTTCATTTTAGGAGTGGCTGTCTTTTTGGAATCAATAACTACTTCCAAACCATTGGGACCACTTTTAGGGAAAAATGTTAAACTTAATTGCAGTGACTTGATAGTGATTTGTGGTGATGTATCATTTCAATAATCCAACCCCCTCAGGGAGAGGTGTTTTACCACTGAATGAAATACATTAAACTACCAAGCCAACACGTAATGAAAATGTGGCACATGCACGCTAGCCTGTTGCAAAAATGGAATTTAAAATGTATCTAATTACACGTACCAACTATTGTGCACAATTAATATAACGCATTTTGGCATTGCATTTTGCATTATGGTTTTGGATAATTCTGTATCTCACCAACAGCCAGGTTTATTTAGCCTTCTTTCTTGTTTCAGATCGTCTCTATGCCTGCCAAGTGTTAACACTTACAGGATGTGAAATATTCTCTTAAGTTATTGTGTGTATGGGGAACTTCTTCATATTTTTCAATTGTATTTCATGCATAGCCTTAAACTGTTATAATCTGTGTCAACTCTTTTGCCTTCAAGCATTTCAAACCACTGCACCCGAGTCAGATCGTTATTTTAACCCCACTAGCCCCATAGAGATTTCAGAAAGTAACTTCTACACCAAAATATGTAACTATTTGTATTGTATTCCTTTGTTACCTTCTGTATAGTCAGAATGATGGTATTCAGATGAGTTCCTGCTGGAAGTATTTCCTTCTATTTGCATTCAGGATCATATTTATACAGTGTCTGCAAGTTTCATCAACTTAAATGTAAGACTTTTTAATGCCAGTTAGAATTAAATAAATACCTGCTAAAACAGGACCTTTTTAATGAGGCCATGAAAATGCAAATAAAAGAAAAGTCTTAACACTATAATTCTGCAATAAAAAAAATCAAGCAATGAAACGAAAACAAAAACCTCTACAGTCATAATTATATTTCAAAAAGGTTGGATTTACATGTATATTGTTTGGAAATAAGCACTTCACTGAGTCATCTTGACATCAAAATAAGTCATTTTGCATGTACAAGATTAACAGCATTTTACATAAACCAAAGGAAAGTACTGGTGATTATTTGGATTAGTTTTGTGAACTAAATAAAAGCCCTCTCCACACCTTGACAACCAGCTAATACATATAATATAAATAAAACCACCTGTAAACACACAAAACACAGTGCTCATAGTTGTTAAATAGTGTACTGAGTGCAGACGGCCTAGAGGCTAGACTGTGTAATCTAATTTAGAATAATATTCAATACATTATGTAACCCTCCAAAGGAAACTGCCAAAGCAAAAAATACATTAGTACTACCGTTTCAAGTACAAATAAAGTATATAGAAATGTAATAATGAAAAGAAGTGGGCAAATAGTGAATTCAGCAAAGCAAGAACAATATCCACCCTTACAAAAAGAAATGTAAGCCATGTTTATGGCCCACACAAGATCTCTGAATAAACATTCATACGGGACCAAAAATAAATATTTTGCATGTTTATTGTTCATGCAATATGACACACCTGAGTTCCTGGAAACCATCAAAGGCTAGAAAATAAAAAGTGATAAATGTGTTCCCAATAGGATGTCAAACACCAAGAGCTCACCAACAGACGGATAAGAGACAATAGGGCCACTGGGTGGCTCGGAAACTCAAATATCCACATGGAAGTCTGTAGCCTCAATGTCTTTGTTAATGTCTGCTCAATCGATGAAGATCGTATGAAGATGGTTTGGTGTCAGAGTGTACTTTCATAGGTGACAGGTGTTTCGTCATCTTCAGCTCCTGCTGCGCTGCCTAGATTTCAAGGAGATGGGAGAAGAAAAAGAAAAGCCTTAGTAAAAGAGATTGACTAAACCTATTAGCTAATCTAGCACTATCAAATGAAAAACAGGTTACAGTATGAGCATGAGAAGCAGCTGTCACACCCGAACAGCAAACAGAAACACTGTCTTGTCTGGACGTACAAGATGCTGACACAATGTGTTACAGGGTAAATACAGGCTACCTAAAGCTATGCAAATCCTCATCAACACTGCATTATGGTGAAGATATGTTTTACATAATGGCTGCCTAGTCTGAGTGAGGCTACATCCACACTAATAGGTTTTCGTTTTGAAACGAAGCTACGTTTATGCCTAGCGTCCACACTACTCCTAAAACGGAGACTTTTTAAAATGATGCTGACCCCATTTTAGCTTTAAAACTCCTGGGTTGCGATTTAGTGTGAGTGAGTGGAAACGGAGACGCAGACACCCACGTTCGATTCCTGATTGGGTCTTATCGATGGATAGTGCTCCTGGTACCGCTGTAATATGTCACCGTATTTGCTTTGCGACAACTCCCAATCTATATTATTTCTTTCTTTCTTTGCCTTATACTCATTTGTTACTTTCAGTAACAGTTCTACCTCTTCGTCCATCCAAACAAAGAAATCTCTGCTCTTACTTTTTGCCATTGCTGTTCTTAACGGTATTTTCTGCAACTAAGCAACAGCAGAGCAGACAATCTGCTTCCTGTTTACACCGGCCCGCACATGCCCAGTGTAGGTGAATGGAATGGTCACGTGATATGCATTTCCAGGCGTTAGTGTGGACGGAGATAATTTCTGAAACGGTGCTAAAACGCTTGTGTGTTGATGTAGCCTGAACATAGCCATGACGAAGCTTGAGGAGATGAGTGTTACAGCACAGACTTTACTAACTGAATACAACTGAAAGTGGGTGGGATAGGAGTTTGGGGTGTTGAGTTGTGTTGAATTGTTGAATCTAGGACTTTACCTACCTAAGAAAAAAGATGATAAATTGTGTGTGACTGGCTCACCCCAGGCTGGGTTCTTTGGTTTCTGCAGCAGGTAAGGTCCAGTAATGCCTATGATAAGGGCTCCTATGGGTGCTGTGAGGAGGATGGCCAGTACAGCCACAGTCAACACATCCATGCCGTACTTCTTCAGATCGTCGTCCTCCTTAATCCGAGCCATGTCCAAAGCTGTGGAGCCGATAGCTGCCTGAGGGGGAAAAGGTTATGTATCCATTCAGCAGTGAAGTGTCACCACAAAAACAAAATTGCCCTCACTGCAAGAAAGACAATTAAATAAAAAATAATAATAACACTACAGTTACGACATACTTCCATCATCCAATTGTGATGATTGGACAAAACGTAGGCCACGCCCTTTGTCAAGTTCATTGGTTAATGATCAGGCAAAAATTGCAATCGGAAATATTCAACCCCTCACCTTGAAAGACGTTATAGTGATGTGAATCAAGGTTAATGAAAATATATGAAAAAAGGCCTCATTAAACAAAACATTGATACACATTTTAGTTATTTTGAGAACATAAATTGACTTAACTGAGTTCAAATGAAAAATGTAACTCTTTTCACAAATGTGCATGTGCACTATTATTCAACCCCCAGCTTCAGCATCCTTTATAACTTCTAATACTGTAAGTGTTTTCGGTAAGTGCTGACAAGCTTCTTACACCCCTCTATTGGAATCTCTGCCCATTCTTCACGTGCAAAAGCCTCAAGATCACTGATATTTTATGGCTTCCGTGCTGCAACCGCCTTCTTTAAATCCCACCAAAGATTTTGAATGGGATTTAAATCCGGGGACTGAGAAGGCCACTCCAGGATCAATTTCTTAACCAAGCTTTGGTTGACTTGGAGGTGTGCTTGGAATCATTGTCCTGCTGGAGTCCAATGATCACCAAGGTCTAATTTCCCAACAGAAGGCATCATGTTCCTCTTTAAAATGTATTTCTGGGAATCCATGATGCCGGGTACACGGTCAAGATTGCCAGTTCCTGCAGCAGAAAAACATCCCCACATCATCAGTGAGCCACCTCCATGCTTGACCGTGGGGATGGTATTCTTCTGGTCATAAGCCTTTCTCACGCCAGACATACCGCTGGCCCATGTGTCCAAACAGTTCCAGTTTCATCAGTTATAGAACAGTCTCCCAAAACTCTGCAGTCCTATCCAGATTCCTCATGGCATATTCTAGTCGACCTCTGATGTTCCTCGTGGTCAAGAGTGGAGTGTGTCGTGGAGTCCTTCTTTATTCAGTGCTCGTCTTATACTGTAGTTGCCACTGAAGCACTTGTCCTGGCCTTCATCAGATCACCCTGTAGGTGTTTCGCAGTAACACTTTTTTGTTTGTTGTTGTCCTGATTAAGGGCTTTTGATTAAATGTTGGGCTTTCTCCCACGGCCAGGCAGGTTTGCAACTGTGCCATACGTTTTAAACTTCCTTATAATGCTCCCAATGGTGTCTCTTGGAATGTTATAGTTTGGGAAATCTTATACCCAATGCCCTTCAGGTGCAATGAAATAATTTCCTCTCAGTTTTTGTGAAAGCTCCTTAGTCTTACCCATGATTACAACTCACCTTGAACACCTTCATGGGTGGGGTTTATATATGCACAGCTGAAGCAAATTAAGGATCATTACAGAGTTCCCAAAGGCTTAATTATATTTTAACTCCACATTAGACCATAAAAATTAACAGGTTTTAAAAACAGCAATATTATATAGGGCTTTGTAAATTTGTACAGCAAAGATAGATACATATGTGTACCAAGTTTCATGCAAATCGGAAATACGATGTAGGAGTTATGGCCTTTCAAAGGTGGACCTTTAATTATAGTCACTATCTTGTCCTTGTCCTTTCAGCCCTACTGGCTTGAACCCCTAATTAGACTAAAGTAAAGACGTCATTGGTAGACAGTTGGGTACTCTGAGTAATGTACACTGTAGTTTTGAGAGACTTGAGTCATTTACAGTATTCTCCTGACAAACCTTTCAGCACTGACATACCTGTACAGTGGCTTTGGGCATCCACGACAGGGCAATAAACACTTTTTCCTTGAAGTTGAAGCCTGCACACATCACACACACAAAGGTGAAGAGGACTCGAACCAACAGGGCGATGAGCAGACAAGCGATACCCAGACCTAGACAGACATGAGGACAAGAACAAGACAGGCCATGCAAATTTACATTTAAAAAAATATGTTTTCATGCCGTTATTCTACTACTATGGAAAACTTTGATGGAAATGACATATGGAAGTACAGTGCAGTGTGCAGTAACACAGACTTAGCAGAATTAGCATTTGTTGACCTCCATGATGAGAAAGTACCCTGATGATACATGTGCTATATCAGCCAGGCTATATTGGTACAATAGGTACTATATTGTACCTCAACAGGTTCCTGTGAACGAGGGAAAGAACCCTCATGAGGCCTCTTTTGTTCTCATGCAAATGTATTTACATCCATACAGCAACATTTGAATCTCACAACTGTAACACCAATCTCATTGTATGATAGCCTGAAAAGAGAGAGAGAGAGAGAGAGAGATCGAGAGTGAGAGTGAGAGAGAGAGAGAGTGTGCGAGTGAGAGCGTGCGTGTGTGTGTTTGAGTCTCAGTTCGCTGC
>CABFOP010087550.1:0-10741 GCA_900683385.1 Anoplogaster cornuta | reverse complement strand
CAATCATTTCATTCGGACCGAATGAAATGATGGGACGGACTACGTGTCTGTTAACTTGACCTTCAGCTCAAATTAAATGATTAGACGGCCCATTCGGCTGGAATGAAATTATTGGATGTCTTACCTGCCTGTCGACTTGCATTCCCAAAAACCAGGAAACCAGACTCCAGTAGTAGACACTGGACCATGGTGCAATGTGGACCGTTATCGGGAAAACACCGTAACTGTGCTACAATGGGCAAGCAGACTTCTGGACACCACATTTCCCACACCAGGTACGGCGCTGAAATTCGCCATTCTTCGCTTGCTGCTACTGAGGTAAGAAATACTTCTCAAAATCGCATACCCTACCTTTAACCAGAGGAATACAGGAGGAAAAGTGCTGGAAAATGAACAAAATTAATAGCGAAAAGGGGAAAATAAAGTTTAATTTCTCTCTCTCAGTATTTCACAACATGATAACAAGGTCACATTCTTCCCATTTGTAATGATTTTATAAAATCGTATCAGATTCAAATTCTGTCACAAAAAACATCAGTCTATGGTAATTTCTGTATAAAGAATAGCAGCAAGGATAATAAAATCAACATCTTTCGATGGACTTGCAATAGTAACACATCTTTCTGTATCTATAGATATATTGAACATGACATTGAATAAGGGTCAATGGTTGAACATATAAAATTAAATCAATAATCTGAATATCACAGTTTAAAAAAAGCTTCTTTTTTTAAAAGTTACAAATAATTTTAATATAAATAAATAAAAAGTGATGACAGTAATATACGTTTTTCAGTTTATTCTAGTCGATTTGACGTCACAGATTAAGGGGCGGGACTCCGCGTGTCTTTTGAGTTTGTAGTAAACAGTTATCAATACAGATCCAACTCTGCTCAGGAGCACAGGGAGGGATCGATAACATGAAAATAGACTGTTATCCAGTTTAAACGTGCAACGAGAAATAATTAATCGCAATTCGGGTTAAAGGCTCTTTGTTTTTAGTGGCCAACTAAGTATGGTCTTTCTGAACAGTGGTGTTCGTGAACGCAGCTCAGGCTGTTGTTCAGCCGGGGGACGAGGCTGTTACTAAAGGTAGTTAGCTTAGCTTAGCTTCCAACGGTGGATGTAGTACACACATGTGGATATTATGAAGGTAGCCA
The DNA here is from genome assembly GCA_900683385.1 of Anoplogaster cornuta. Taxonomy (NCBI): domain Eukaryota; kingdom Metazoa; phylum Chordata; class Actinopteri; order Trachichthyiformes; family Anoplogasteridae; genus Anoplogaster; species Anoplogaster cornuta. Next base: position 9,581 of record CABFOP010087550.1, on the reverse strand, counting down.
AACACTATTATGTTAATATTTACCAAAAAAACAACAGCATTTTGTGTTAACGTTATACTCCCTCACATTTTTATTATTAAGCCATTACATTTTTGTTGTGACGATAGTAATGTTAAACGTTGGCTGAGTTGTTAGCTTGCTAACCTGCTTTAGCTTCTAGCTAACAGAGACAACCTTTACTCTATCAGCAGTCTTTTCTAATTGATCAGCATTCAGTGGTTTATACAGCTGGCTGGTCTGCTGATTTATGATCGCTTTATGAACAATTTAGTATCGAGACACAAATATCTGCGCTGTATAACAACAGGTAACTGTAAAGGCTAGGCTAGGCTAACAACAAATAAAGTGCAGGGTCCTGTTTCGTTAGCAAGGTAGCCAAGCAGTGTTATCCTAATAGTTTACAAAACAGCAGCAAATGTGCTTTACTTCCTCACGTTTTCATTGTTAGTTAATTAAATAGTTTTTTGTATGGTGATAGTAACGCTGGCTAACAGGCTGAGTTGTTAGCTCGATAACCTGCTTTAGCTTTTAGCTAACGTTAAAGACAACCTTATTAGCAGTCATTTGTAATGTATCAGCATTCAGTGATATATACAGTGGTCTGCTTGGTTTCGTAAGTGAGACGTTGTTCACTTACCTAACGTTGGGTGTGTTTGTTTTACTAGCTCACTGGTCAACAATGGTGTTTAGATAACTACACCAAGTAGCCAACCAGTCGCTCTTCTTTGCCAGACATGCTGGGATTGATTGTTGTCCCTTGTTGCTCCTGCTGGATTCATTTAAGACCAATGTGTGAACTGACATTAGTAGTTGTTAACATTCTGTGGTGTCAGTGTAATTGGACTCGTCCTAGAAATGTGAACTGGCGAAGGGTTTCCCCAGTTTAGGAGACCTGCAGAGGAAAGTCCTTGTGTTGATGAACTAAACCATCTCTCCCTCTCCTCTGTCCATCTCTAAACACTCTCACCATACATACAGTATCAGCAAAACAGGAAAGATAACCGGAGCACACACAATGCCTTTACTGATGACATCGGAACATTATCTCTCTCTCTCTGTTTGCACCTTAAATAAAAGGCATTAACTGCCGGTGTGCTCCAGTGATCTTTCCTGTTTTGCTGCTGCTGAGTGTCCTGAGAGGCGCCAGACTGCCTGATTTGGCTGAGGTGCGGTGGCATCCCCTTGCTGCTCATACATACAAGTATATTTGTAGTTAATATCACAACATTGAAGTTAAATGAGTCACCTACACTCTAAGGATGCTGCGTAGCCGGCTGCCCTCTAGAGATTCACAGGGTGTGAGGGAATATGACCCCTGGATCATACTACTATTATAAATAACTGCCCTCATAGTAGCCTGGGAGTGAATAGTGATATTGATGGTGGTATTGTTAGGCATTTTATAATGTCATAACCAGAATATAGGCCAAGCTACTGATGATGATGGGATCTCCAGACCTTGTTCTTGTTCCATATTAGACTTTGCCCTTATTCTATATTAAACATTGCTCTTCAATTAGATAGCCACTAAATAAGGCCCATGAAGGCCTAGTCATATATTGGCTTCGAGGAGTTGAGGGTTCCAGGTTTTCCATTTTAGATAATGGATGTTTGCTACGTGTCATCAACCCAGATTTGAGTTAAAAAGCTGCTATTGCCCACTTTAATAGCACAATGCACACTGTCTCCCAAAAACCTCATCAGATCATAACAACGAGAGAGACGGGCGAGTAAATTATGTTCCCATTTTGTTCTTGTTGTGGTTTTGGTTTAGCATTGTCAAGATTAATTGTGTCCTTTTTTGTTATGGCTGCCTTCAGGAGTGGCTTTACATGACAGTTTTTGTTATCAGGGCAGGAAGCTACCTTTTTTCATCAGCCACTTTCACTATTTCACCAGCCAACTAGAATATAACAGGACCTCCAAGCTGTTGGTTGCCTACCAAAGTGGCTGTTAGAGTAGACAAACCTACCAGCCTCTTGATGCCTTGAATCCACAGAGAATTTGCGTTTTTCTTGCATGCTTTCACAGTGAATGACGGCCCCAAAAACCGAGGAAATGAATGGAAGTTAATAGGAGGCCAAGTTTAACAGCAGCAAAACGATATCAAAAAATCTGTTCATAAACTCTCACACAACTCTTCCAGTATAATCCAAGTGTCCTGTATCCAGTCGTATGCACAGTGTGTCCAAAACATGTGCATTTTCCCTCAAATTTGACTTTACTTTACTTTACTTATAAACCTTTCCGGTTTTTGGGGTCATCATTCACCATGAAAGCATGCAAGATAAACGGAAATTCTGTGGATTCAAGGCACCAAGAGGCGAGTACTTGATAGAAAAATAGTCATTTTGTGGGTGAAATACCCCTTTAACCTTGAACAAGTCCAGACATACTGTAGCCCTAATGTTCCCATGACTCTGCCCTCTGGCCACGGAGTTGCTCTATCAGCAGGCTGGAATTAGACCGGTGTCCAGCTTGAAATCTGTGCTGGCATTTGGCGGTGGCACCGAAGCATGTTGTGGAAGAGTTCGGTGTGGGAGTTATGGGAAATGGAGCCCTCAGTCCTCTCCATGGTGTTGGTTTGGTTTGGTGTGCCCCACGTTGCTGCTGAGACCTCAGCTGATAAGATGATAGCTGGCAGCTGTTTAGACGAACTGTACTGCACTCAGTTAGTTTTGATATTCATGATGTCATGCTAAGGTTGAAACCATACTATTTATAATTTAGGACAGCATTGCAGAACTTTATATGTTGGTTCTTTGTAAGCTATATTCTCTTTCACTAAAACTCTTCTCTCATTGACAGTAATGGGTTGATGTCCACCTGCATCCAAAATGGGGAGAGAAAGAAAGTGCATCCTATGTGAAATGGTCTGCAACTCTAAGCAGGTAATTTAGCCCTAAGTATACTGTGATGTAGGAGTATTTGGATATAGTGTCCATGCTGGTTGCAGTGCATGACCGTGGGATAAAACAATATATATTGCTTTATTCCAACATTCATCTAACCAAATATGGAAACATAAAAGTTGTTTCTAATACATTAATGCCTAAAAGGAAATGTCCAATGTGTATCTGCAGGAGATGGACAAGCATATGAGGAGTATGCTGCACCACCGTGAGCTGGAGAACCTGAAAGGCCGGTGAGTTCCCGTTGACCTGCACACCGTTACAATCATGATACAGTCGTGATTCGTAATATGGATCACAGTAAAACATTCAGGATTTTCATTTGAAATAATTCAACGCACTCATTGTCTTTGAACAAGTAACTGTAATTGAAAGGTTTTGACTTTGAGTAAGCGGTTTCATTCAAGTTCACGAGGCACGTGTACGCGTGGACACGTGTGCATCGCTTATCGGGCGAGTGGGTAGAGGGGCAGCTGCCTCAACTGTGGCATATATATTTAGACACAATCTCTCCGGGACAAGAGGCATGACCGATCGAAGGCAACTGGCTGTCTCGTGACTCCCATGTAGATTACTAAAGGTATGTGACTTGTCAGTGACACGGGAGAGATCTGGTGTAAAGCATATAAGGATTGAAGCGCCGCACAGTTACTTATTTATCAACCTCATAAATATTTGGAGTTGGAAAAAGGAAGTAAATTAGTGAGTGCATTATTAAAAAATCAGGAATTGGATGGAATTTATGAGCTTGGTTTTGGGTACAGTTAATATAGTTTTCTTAGCAAGGACTATGCTAAGTTGGAAAACATGATTGCAATTTAAAAAAATCATCATTACTTTCATGTTATGTTCAGGTTTAGTTTCCCCTCCCCATTGCAGTTGAATGTAATGGAAAATAAAGAAAATGCAGCCCAATCTTACTGATAACGAGTTTGCCAACTGCACGAGAGGTGAGAAAATGGCAGCATGCCATGACACAGTTTTGAAAAAGAAGTTGAACAGCAGCCAGCAGAGTCACCGCCCCTCTCCGAACCACAGCATGGCATACTTGGGAGAGGTTTTTCGAGTGGGGATTATGTGCAGCTGCACAAGGCTCCACTTACACGGGCCTCAGGATTGGTCAACCGGATCTCCAGCCCATGGGGGGGGCGGACTGGTCTAATACCACGCTGGCCTGGACGGGGGGTGTTTGCCCTCGGGGATGAGTCTGAGGTGAAATACAGACACAGCCTTCTATAGAGTCTCAGAGCCCAGTGGACACCATCATGAGAGCGTGCTAGGCCGAGGGCGCCCGTCTCTCCTCTGGTTGTGGTGGCTGGACGTACACTGCTAGACTAGCATGCTGCCTGGGTACAGTCCGGCTGCCCCTTCTGTCCTCGCCCTGCCACCTATGGCCTGCTGAAGACAAGAAAAATAAGATCAGGAAGAGCAATATTTGAACTAGACTGAGATTTTTTTTAAAACAAGATACAATTTTAAGTTAGTTTACCTCCTGATCTGTGAAGCGTAGAGAATTTGGACAGTTTTTTTAAGGATTGTTGAGTATTCTCCTCTCCTTATTTTGTTATTTTGACTTTTAAGTATCAAGAAGTAGAGCCTATACATCGTTGCAGGCTCCTCAGGAAACAAGACCAGACCAGACTCGATAGAAACATGCCTGAAGGAACCATCGAACACCCACTCTCCCCTTCCGTCCCCAGGGACTGCGGACACGAGTGCAAGGTGTGCCAGGTAACAGTGGTGAGCCTGACTGATTACGCCAGTCACATTTCCAGCACCTCGCACAAGCAGAATGTGGAGGCCGCGGAGCGCAAGAACGCTGGAAACGATGAACACGAGGACTACTTTGACCAGGAACTGGTGGACTTGGTTGAGAAGAGAAAGGAATTGATCCGGTAAGACACTTAATATTTGTGGAGATCTCATTTTCATCTGGTGAGTTGGTGGAATAACACCATCAGTCAGTTGCAGTAGAAGTAGTTGTTGGGTGTAATATAGTCAACAATAATCTACAATATATCTTATAAATGAGTAGTTATAAGGGCTGCACAGTATTGATAATAATTATTTTTAAATCAAAAGTCAATACCTTTTTGGTGAATATTGTGAAATGAGATGCTAGTTCTTAGGATTTGTTAAACTTGAATTCAACAAAAGATGTTCGTCAACATGTGGCTTGATATGTAGGTAAAGGATTCTGATATCTTGTTTAGGAGGATCTCTGAAACATCCTCTAAGAAATAATTTCAGCTTCTTGACATTCTGGAAATTATCAGTCGGTATCAGTTTATATTTTTTATTAATTGTGCAGCCCTAGTCTTTGTTATGACTTTATTACTTATCCACAAGTGTAACTGCTGGCAATAACCCACAGGCTATCTCTGTATCCATGAGCCATGTATAGTCACATTCTGCTCAGCGGTACTCACAGGTCTGATTTAACTGAACTGAGCTGCTGCACAGGTTGGAGTCGTATGTCAGACTAGAGCCTAAAAAAAGCATTACTGCACACTCTTGCTCACACACTCAAAGTTCAGACACATTCTGCCTGAAGCTGTTTGGTCGCTCTGCCTTCTAGAAATGGCATCACAGAACCAAACAGCTCACTAACATGCTAACAACAGCGATTTTCACCTTTCATTTAAAAAAAAAAATTGTACTGGGGAATTACTGTTTTCTAGCCATTGTCCTACTTTTTAGTGTTCCTGATTACATACTCTAAATTACTAAAGAATGTTTTTCTAATTGATTGCAGTAGCGAGATATAAAAATATCCAGCCTCTTGAAATAGGCCTTTTGTGTTTGGCTCAACACAATATGGGCTTCAGTGTCTCCCAGGAAACGATAGAGAGGTGTCAGACTGGAGCAGTTGGGAAAGTGTAATGCATGTTGAGGCATGCAGCTGTCAACTCGTCACATGCCAGATCGTTCCCCTCTGCACAGACCCCATGGGGTTAACACTGTAGGTCACACTGAACCAAGCCTTCACACCAAGCCTGCCAACTATGCAGCAAGAGATGGTTGCTAGATCTATTTTCTAGGTGATGTACAAATAGTACATACAGTGTATCTAATGTTGATCTTTCAATTTCTACAACCGCAAATGAAGTCTAAAAATTTAACTTTTTCTGTAAGTCTATTGTCCGGACACTGTGACTCTGACCCTTGCACTCCTTCATATTGACCCTTGCACTGCTTTGCACTTTCACTGCTTTTCGTTTGTAATGTTGGTGATCTAGGTGTTTAAATGAATTCAATTACTTTAGGTTGCTCTGGATGAGAATGTCAGCTCAACGGCTAAAATTATGAATGTAAGTTGATGCTCTTGTAAGATATACTGTATATCTGTATGTCTCTTTTGTTTCTAGAAAAGAGGAGTTGGAGGCTGCTGCAAAGCGGGCGAAAGAGGAGGCAGAGCGAAAGAAACAGCAGGAGTTTCAGCAGAGGCTGATGGAAGCCAAGGATCGTTTCCGGCAGGACTGCGACTGGCGACAGCCACCGCGGGGCTTTGGTGGATCCAGTCAGCAGGAAGCTTGGTATGGGAACAACCTATGTGATGGCAGAGCATGGGAGGGCAAAGCCAATCCAAGACCCTTTCACCACAGCAAGCGGGGAAAGAGCGCCACGTGGCATGCTCAGGAGCCCCCCAACTTCCAGAATTGGGCATCTGGAAACTGGGCTGGTGGAAGCTTGCATAGCCAGCAAGGTTGGGGCAACAAGCAGTGGGATCAGGGTGCCTTCTCTGGAAATCAAAGAGGTCGACTGCCCTGGCTGAGCAACAGAGGCAGCAGTAATGGTGTCTACGGCTGGAACAACATTCCCCAGTGCCCTCAAAAGACCAGGCCCCCGAGCCTCTTGGGGCCTATTCCTGGGTATCCACCTCCGCCCAGTTTCTTTGCTCGCGCTATAGGCCAAATTAAAAATCCAGGCAGTGGCCAGGGAGGTCAACAGGATGATGGACATCAAAATGGGGAGGGATCAAATGCAGAATGTGATCATTACAGTGGTATTAGCCCCAAGACCTTTGGCAGCAATCCAAAGCTGGACAGGGCCTGTCGTTGGTCACCTTATCCACCCATGAAGCTCTTTGACTCTGCATCCGAAAAGGATACCCAACTCAGCCCCTCCGAGAAGTACCCCAAAGTCCCTACACCTCAGAAACAAGAAAAGGCACCAGATGCCAGTGCATTAAACAGACAGTCCCGGTTTGAACAAAAAACAAAACAGTTGAATTCTCGTGGGGACAATGTTGAAGGGAAAAAGAGGCACAAAAACAAGAAAAACCGAGACAGGAGTAGCAGCTGCAGTAGAAGCAGCGGTGCTCAGAGAGATAGCCAGCAAACCTCCTCACCTACCCCCTCCAAACAGAAGGCAGATAAGACATCAGAGCATAGAGATAGGAAACTGTCCTTACGTTTTGGTCTTAAAACTGGAGCTCAGCTCAGCAAGGCCTCCAGTCAAGAGCATGACAAGTCAACCTCAAAGCATACTGGACTCAGTTCTACATTTTCAGACATTGGGCTACTACAATCAAGCAAAGAACAGCAATTCTCAGAAATGCTGAAGAAAGCCAAAGACACAGTGTTAGGCAAGAGGGGCTCAGTAGATATCTCTGGTGACAACAAGATGGAAACAGCACTTCATATCGAGGAGGAACAGCAAAAGGAACGCCCAGAGAGCCAGCATGGAGTGAACAAAGAAAACAACTGTGGGCAGGATGGAGCTACACCACCTTCCCCTGACTCGATCAGGCGTTCTCCCCGTGGAGAGGAGAAGTTAAAGCTTGAGTTGCCATCTGTAGACAGCAGCCAATTTCTCCAGTCGGTGCAAGTCAGTACCTCCACCGTGGAAAGCTTTGGGCCGGTAGCGTCAAGCAGGGAAGATGAGGCGGAGGACACTAAGAGAGAGCAGGAGGGAAGGGACACCGCGACTGCTGATGAGACCATGCAGACCGTGGAGGCAGGGCAGGGCTCGGAGAGTGATGTGTCTAGAAGCAGCGAAGGACAGACTGTCTCGGGGTCAGCTGCACCCGGTCTGTCCAAACTTGGCTTGCCTCCTGTCCTCAAACGTGACCTCACCAAACACATCAGTGCCAAGAGCAAAACAGGCGGCCACGAGCCCAACCTGAACAGTGCCAGGCGGGTCCGGAACGTGAGCGAGTCTCGGAGAGGCGAGACGGAGAAGGAATCGGGGCTCAAGCCGACCGTGCGGCAGCTCATCAGCTCCTCTGGGTCTCGCCGCAGTGTGAACTGGGATCAGGTGTACCAGGAGGTCAGAAAGAAGCAAGAACAAGGGAAAGGCATGCCAAGGTGAGATGCTGAGCTTTGGTTTTGTATTTTTCAGTTTAAAGTTTTGCAGCAACATGACTAAAATGAATCTAGGTTTAAAGTAAAAACAAACTAAAGAAAGGTTTAAATTGAATCCGGCTAGGTTGGTGCAACAGAATAAAATGATAACCCATGATTTAATCCAGGTTAAATGTTAATCCTTGTTGGTGCAATCCAGGAGTTAAGACCTAAAGGTTTTCAGATGGCATGTCCTGTCACCCGCTAGGTTTGGGATAGAGATGGTGTCATACGACCAGGAGGAGCAGAGCCAAGAGGAGGATGACATGCGCCTGCTAAAGGGTTTCCAGTGGGAGTCGCTGATGGACAACCCGGTCTCCCACCGCAAACGCTGCTTATCCGAGAGCAGCCTCACCCCCGACTGCTCTGCATCCAATTGGTCCCTGGTCGCCTCCCCGATCTCAGGGGAGAGGGCACACACAGAGGGCCTCAGCTGGCCTGGGATAGACGACTCGGGGCAGCAGGGATCCTCTCCCAACCCCATTTCATCCCCCGGGAACAGAGACGATCAGCGGCAGCAAGAGGAGGAACGGACGCTCGGTCAGCGTGAAGCCAAAGCACAGAAACCGTCGGACAGAACACCGACCGGGACAGCGAAGGCCCTTCAGCGATCTGATTCGGTACTAGGGGACAGCAGTTCTGGGACGGAGCTGTACGACGGCCAAGGAACAGGGAAGAAGCGTAGAGCAGCTGGGGTGAGTAATGGAAGCAACGTTATTTCAGAGGAGTGATAAAATGACCAAAACCCATCTAGGGACTGGAGATGGGAATTAGCCTATGCTAGAATGTGACACATTGTGGCTGATGTGTTTATCAGTGTATCTACCTCTATACAAATAAGTAAAATACGAATTGATGTCATAGTAGTGACTGTCTCGCTCTTTGTTCTGTTTTAGGATATCCCAATCCCAGATATTCCTTGCTTGGAAAGAAAGAATAAAAGAAGGAAGATCAAATCCAAGAAGGGTTAGTATAATGCAACACATATACAGGGATCTGATAACTAAAAAAAATTGTAATCTTGAAACAAATAATGAATTATAATACATAGAAAAAAATATTTTGTAACTATCATGAAATACTGCCTACCCTGACCGCACATCACTGCCTTATAATGTTACAGTATAAAAAGACTGTCTTGTGCAATAACCGAAGCTGCCACCAGGAGGTGCTGCTGCACCCCTGCACCCCTCCTTCCAACATCTATGTGACTACATGTGTTTTTTGGGCGCTGTGCAGAGCGTCTACAGGTTAACCAGCTCTTGGCCGTGTATCTACGGAAGGAGGAACTCAGTCCATCACAGTTCACTGTGGACACACCCCT
>CABFOP010087521.1:4671-21623 GCA_900683385.1 Anoplogaster cornuta | reverse complement strand
TGGTTCTGTCATTGAGGATTACACAGCATTGAGTGAGGAGGGAGGGAGGTGAGAGGATGGGAGGTGACCAGGAGGGGAAGACATGGCCCTTGAGGTCTGTCGTCATTACTGAGACAATTAATTTTGATCATTTAAATCAGTCAGGGGAGCTGAACTGGAAGAAGCAAGCTGCCCCAGATCTATGAAACCTTGCATATTTGCATTTACACAAGAGTTCTGTCTTGACTGAACATATATTTTTGAAAGATTTAAAAGCAATCATCTGGCTACATCTGTTTTTACTTTTAACTGCAAATTAGAAACTAGATTGACCGGTTAATAAAAGAGTTGTTTTGTGGTGTGGTTTATGTCACCACTCTCAGAGAGGAGCAGGATATGAGCACAGCAAGCCCACATTCACCCTGATGCACAGCAGGGTGCCATTACGCTCAGTTTCCTCTGTCAGCATAAGGTTTCTTACTTCAACCAGAATGTATGTCACCCCGTTTTATGGTCAACCACAGCTTGCCAGCCCGATTGTGTAACAATATGACATAATTTGAGGTCGTCTTCCTTCCTTCCTTCCCCCCCAAACGTTTAATGAATAATGGGTAGAAAGACTGAATAATGGATAGAAAGACATGGGATACATAAGTAGCGAGACCTGCTGCCAAATTATGTTCAAATTTGCTATGCAGGAAAACATAGCAGTGAGTCTGGAATATCACTGCATTTCATGAACATTTCATTCTCCTGAATGTCCTTAATCCCTGATGAATTGGAATAAACAAGGTTCTGTTGTAAATGTGTATCTATGAAAGTTATTTTTCATGAAAAATAACAAAAGATATGATAGAAATGTAATAGAAATATGAAAGTTAAGTGCTGCACAAACTAATACAGTCTGGGCAGGTATGATGCAAGACTCTGAAATAAATAAACATCAATAAATCAGTCACAGATTTGATGTCTCCTGTAAATGGGATCGTAGCCAGCATTATCTCACTCATGGTGTGCAGTGCTGCAGCCATATAGTCTAAGATAATGTTACAGCGCTGTTAGCCTCGGATCAAAGGTGTCAGTATAGCAGACAGGTTGCTCTCTACTCTCCAAGGACACTGCTGTGCTGAGCTCAGGCTCAACGCCACTATCAGTGTGTTAGGCCCTGGGGAAGTTCACAGTGAGCTACAGTATGTGTCAAGGTGCCCCTTCTCTCTAACAACTGGACGCTAAGATTCCACTCCCCACAGCTAAAGCTTTAACTCTTATAGCCTCCCCTGCACTTGTGTCAAAGTGTCCTGTGCCCTTGTGAGTGTTATTACCATACTGAAGGCAATCATTTTGGAGTGCAGTAATATACACAATATAATTAAGATAACATTTTGTGTCTTTAACAGTTGTTTGTTTGGAGTAGTGTAAGGCTAAGTCAGAATGATTATTTTTTCCAAGGATGCATAAGGCTAAGAGAGAGCTAAAACGACATAGAGAGATTATGTTTGATTGAAGGTGACTGTGATTGCTGTAGCATATTCCTAAATTTGTTTCTGCGGTACAGACCAGCACACAAAATTACATGCTGTGAACTGAATTCCTGTGTCTCGTTGTGCTTGTGTGGTAGAGGCCCCGTTGGGTTTGGGCAAGGAGCGACATACACAGCACACTCAAGTCAATGCACTTTATCTTGTTTGATCAATGGTAGGGGATTACAGAAGCACAGAATTTGAGGCCTAATTTCTTGGCAGGCGTAGCAGTTGTTGAGCATGTGAATGTTTTTTATAGAAGGAGAGGGAAAGAGAGGAACTCTGTATGCAGAATATTAAACCTTATTCACAGGAATGACCAAAAACAACCTGCAATATTTTGTTATAACTAGTTCACTTGGTACAATTTGACGTAAAGTCACCTATTAAATCCTTTCTTATTAAAAGTTATGATAAAAGTGGCAATAAGCAAACTAATAAATATAAATAATTCTGGACTCAGGAAGCTTGAACTCCTCATCATTGATATAAGGGCATTAAGTAGGAGTCAGCGCAAAGAAAAATACAGTAATCTCTTATAGCTTGTTGGCATTCTAAGTGTGCTCTCTTTTCTACTTGGTGCATCAGTACATGCACCACAGTTGGAACAAAACAATAGAGAGAATGGTGTGAAAGACTAAACAATAGAATAGACTATCGATATCTCTGAATGTTTTGTGCATGACTTGCCATCAGTTGCTTTTGGATTTACTTTCCATTGACACATATAGCTTCTATAGTGTCAGGACCTTCTCCTGCTGGCGTCGACAGCTAGAGTGTATGAAGATGGACTTACTGAACACTGTATTTCTAGACCGTCAGGGAAATGCTGATTATTGCATTAGTTTAAATGATACACTGCATCACAGTGTACACAGTGAAAGAGAAATCAACTTACATAAAAGTTCTGCTCTACATAAAAAATAATATAATTTTGAGGGATTGAAAATGAAAACAGGCAGTATATAGATAGTCTTAATATTTGATTTTCTGATACACTTTCTGTAGTATTATTTGCCACTTTTATATAATCTATATGTTATGCCATTGCTGGCTTCCAATTACGCATGTAGCCATTGTATAAGCCCCAGTTTTTATTGCAGACTTCCTGCATTATATAATCATTGCTGAAGAGACATTTTTTGTATTTCAAATACTTTTAATTTTTCAGCCAAATTTTGTAATACACTGTTCCTGCTGCATTCAAAATAAAATACACTTGACCGACTGCTGCAGTGCAAACACAAGATAGATGCCTGATAGCGGACTTCTGCTGCGGCTACAGCTGTAATCTTAACTAATGCCTCTCAGGCCACTACTGTTACTTCTACTCCGGTATTGCTTAATCCTCTAGTGCATATTTAAATAGTTTCAGGTGAATGTCAGCCCTATATTACACTATCTGTCTTCCCTAGGTAGGTCAACTTCAAGTGGGGACAGAATGTCCATATAGATGCTTAGAAACCAGGTGCTAAGTGAGGCCCTGTCTTATGAAAGAGAGAGAAAGCATCCTTTTTAATTAACTAACGGCCACCTTTGAGCCTCCAATAGCCTTTGTACAGTAACCAAATAATACGTTGCACAATATACTGTAAATGCTATGCACATTACATCCATGCATTTATCCAGCCCTCAGAAACCCATTCTAAAGTAGGTCACGTACACAATATGGCGGGTAAATGTAAAGTGCACGGTAAATACGACCTTAGGACTCTGTTTGATTAGGTGGGATAAGAGAGCAAAGTCCACCCAAACACAGGCGTTTTACAGCACAGTTGAAAAAAGGTGCTGACCAACAGAGATTGACTGACTGACACACTGACTGACTGACTGGCTGACTGGCAGAGAAGATTCATAAATCACCATATATATATATATATATATGATATGGCTGTCACTTTACTGCACTGAAACGGCAGACTGAGTTTAATGCATTTTCTCACGATAGCATGGATCTTCTATGACAGCATAGCTATAACGTCAAAGCCCTTTTAAGGTGTATTGATTTACTGTTTTGTCACTTACTGTCACTGACAGTCAGGTGACAGTTGTTACATAATTATAACTTGTAAGAAAGAAATGCAGTTACATTCCCTCTGAAAAGAGGTGAATGGATTTCAAACATATTCTCTATATGCTTTCAACTGATGTGGAAAGTACACACACAAATACACAGGGTGTTTTTCCTGTTTGTGTAAGAACTTAAAGAAACAATTTCTCTTAGAACAAATGGTATTGTTCTAAATATAGATAATGAAAATAAAATAACCATTGTTCTCACCCAAGCAGTAAAATTGCATAACTTCAACCCATCACCTGAAGTTCAAACAAACACAATATTCCCAAAATAAATGTTTAGAAACTTGACTTTATTTCACATCAGCTACTTCAGGGCTGTGTGACAACTGCTCTACACACACTATTAACTCTGAACAGTGTATGCTCATGTGAGAACTTTGCTTTTGAAATTGATTAGTCATCCAGTATATTTATGGCAGACAGCTATCAGGTGATCAAATTTGACTTGCTCAATAGCCCAGAGCTGCAAAATGGATCTGTGGTCAACCAACTGCACCAGAGTACAAATAGATTTCTGGTCTAGCTCAAACACAGCTGAAATTACACTCAAATACTTGACATGTTGCAACATGTTGAGAGCTACAGTAGTATAAGTTACTTCTGCGCCCTCTTCTGCAACTTACTGTACTAGATGTGTTTGACAATATGTCTAGATTTTATGCAAGTTGTAAAATATCCAGTGGAGCAGTGTTACCCTACCAGTGGTGATCAATCTTTCAGTAATCACACATCTTAGTTTGTTTGTCTCCAAACCAAGAAGGAGCTCCACCCTCCACCCACGTTTCAGAGTCAGATTTGGTTCCACCTTAAAACCCGCAAGAAATCAGATTGCATCCCTTGCAAGGCTGCCAGCCAAAGCGCCTCCCCCTTTGCTGAATGGGAAACTGTGTCAGTGGAACAGCTCCTGCTCTCGGCCTGTGACTGCGCCGCTCAGCTGACTGGCAGGTGAGACGGCCAGTCAGAGACAAAGCCACTTGCCCGGCAGCCAATGGGAGCGGAGAAGGGAGCGGTGGGATTGTCACAGCGTTGCCAAGACAACCTCCTTTGAATGAGTGTGCTCATGGAATGTGGCCAGACGGCAGTTATATAACAGGGTGAGGGGAGGGGGAGCAACGAAGGGAGTGACAGAGAGAGGGTTTTTTCCATTGGCCATTATTTATTTATTTCCCTGTTGCTTTTCGTAGGTCAGTAGGAATTCTATCCAGCGGAAACACCCACACTGTACAAAAAGACATTGATTGCTTTGTAGAAGAATGGGTCATTTTGCCGTCCCTTTCTGCTTTTATCCCACCAAATTGTGATTTTCAGGTTAATGTCAGTCCCTAACCTCATTTGCTTTGCCTCAGCGGGTGACGCACATCTACCCACCTACAGAGTGACTTGTGTGATTGGTTGGCTGTGAGCAGTTTTTCAAAGAGCATTTATGAAACAGTCATTTTCCGAAAAAGCTGTGAAGGCCTGTTAATGCGGTTTCTGCAGTTCACAGGTTACCTAATACTCTGCACCAGCCAACAAAAGTAGTTTGAAAATTGTTTGTCAGACCCTGCAGCCTGAGCCAAACCAAATCCTGCAAATAAGCATCAACAATCACTTGCAGTTGGTATTGAGCGTTGCCATTTGGAGGCCAGACACAGAAAACCTGGAAGCCTCAGAGGCAGTGGGTATTTGTTAACCCGCTAACATTTAGTTCACCCTGGAGGAGGAGGCAGAGAGAGCCGGTGAAACTTTATAACCTCAGGCCTCAGCTAATGCAATTGACCTGCTATTCTGGGCTTGAGGAGGCCCAGCTACTTACATAAACAACATAATGAAAAGTACAGGCTGTTCCTGGATAAGAAGGCTCAGGCATTCACACTGAAGACAAGGTGTATAATATATATACTGTATGTTCCCTTTATCAATTATTATGTACTGTGTTCTTGACACTTTTCTCCTCAATCCTGTAACCTTATCACTAATGTACCTTCTTATTAGATACAGTACGTCTCGTAACTAAACGTGCTAGACAAACGTATTGTTTGTCTAGCATGTCAAGTGAGTCACATCCAAGGTTGTGTTTGCGTTGTTTTGGTTCATTTTGATTTTTGCTTCAAAATCAGGGCTGTCTAGAATAAATATTGATTTATTATAGGCTGCCCTTTTCATATGATATGGTTTATGAGTTTTATTGGCTGTGACAGCATGATAGGCCTAGAAAACAAATGTTGAACGTTCCTTTAACTGGCACCAAAATGCTTTTTTATCATATTGCTGCTATTAAACTATAGCCAATAATATGGGAGGCCAGCCGCAAGGCTTATTGAATAAATGTTTCCTTGTAGTTTGCTGTGTATTTGCAGCTGTTATCTTTATATATTTAAGTGTGTGGCAACAGCAGTGGACAATCCTTCATCACAGTGTTGCGGATCAACAGCGATTATTATTTCATCATGTTCTTTCTCGCTAATTCATGCATATAATTGATTATAAAACTGCAGACTTTTAAAACCATGTGAACATTTGTTTTTATATTCATTAGATTTCACAGTTTTTTCCTCTCTCTTTCTGGTTTCTCTCTTCTCTCCCGCCCAGCTCAAATAGAGGTGATTCCCTGTAAGATCTGTGGGGACAAATCATCAGGGATCCACTATGGTGTCATCACCTGTGAAGGCTGCAAGGTGAGCTATCATCCATCAATGTAATGAAATGATGGCTTATTACTTTGTTTCTTCTGTTAGTTACAGCCATCTGGTAAAAACGGATTCATCATTCAATGTTATACTCATGTTTGATCAGTACTGTCACATGTCTTTGTATCCAGGGTTTCTTTCGGCGCAGCCAGCAGAACAATGCTATGTACTCCTGCTCACGACAGAGGAACTGTCTAATTGACAGGACCAACCGTAACCGCTGTCAACACTGCCGGCTGCAGAAGTGCCTCGCTCTGGGCATGAGCCGCGACGGTGAGTTCACCAGGGACTGCATCCTCTCTGCCTATATCTGTCTACCTAAGTCGTAGCTCATCAAATGCTTATCGTGTCATTATCGCACCCTCCTGTTACAGCGGTGAAGTTTGGTCGTATGTCCAAAAAGCAGCGTGACAGCCTCTACGCCGAGGTCCAGAAGCACCAGCAGTCTCAGGAGTGCGCGGGGGGCGGTGCCCGCGAGGAAGGCGGCGAGATGGCCGTCCACGGCCGCACCTACAGCCGAGGCTCCAGCGCTGCACTCAGTGATCTGGACGACATCACCACGTTGCCAGAAGGCCTGCTTTTCGACCTGCCCCTGACCCCAGAGGGTGCAGGCGGAGAGTACTGTAACCTGGAGATGCTGGGCGGCAGTGCTGGCAGCAGCTCGTCCTCTCAGAGTTCGCCCGAGCAGACCAATTTGGACTTCGTAGATGGCAACCACACCATCAAGCATGAGTACCAGCTGCTGCACGACTCTGGACTCTTCTCACATGCCATTATCAACCCCTTGCCAGACGGCTGCTCCCTTCTTGAGATAGGTCAGTAGAGATTAAGTTCAGCCTTGCTATGATTGATAGTGGAAAGTCATACTATTATAATTACAGTTTTCTTCTTTAACCTCTAATTGATCTCAAATATTACATAGATCTCACATAACATACCATTAAATGGAACATACCTGCCATTTGGTTTCTTTCTAGAAAACTAACTAAATGTTTCCCACTGTTCAGAGCGTATAACCCAGAGTGTGGTGAAGTCCCACATTGAAACTAGCCAGTACAGCACAGAGGAGCTGAAGAGATTGGCATGGACCCTGTACAGCCCTGAGGAGACACGCGCATACCAGACCAAGGTACAGTTGACAAGAATGGATGGTTGATGAGGAGAATGAAATGGCTAGAACACAGAAATCTCAAGCTTCTCGACCAATATGAAACATCCAAACGCATATTATATACAGTTGAGCTGATGCAATATTCTTATAATGCTTATAACTTTATATACGGTGCCTCTCTGTCTCCTTTCCTTTCTCTCTCAGTCTGCTGAGTTGATGTGGCAGCAGTGTGCCATTCACATCACCAATGCAATCCAGTATGTGGTAGAGTTTGCCAAGCGCATCACTGGCTTCATGGACCTCTGTCAGAATGATCAGATTATCCTCCTCAAAGCAGGTCAGTGTTCCTCTATGGCAACAGATTACACTACATTTATGTCACACTACACTCACTTTGCTTTCTTTCTTCCTACCAGACAATGATAACGTATTTTACTCTACATTCTATTTGTCTGCTAACTTAATGCATGGCTCCTGTATGCAGACACCTTGAGGCGATTGATTTTTAACTTTAAAATCAATAAAGTCATATAACAATTAGTCAGTAGCTCTTTTTACAAGACGCATGCTTCAAGCTGTTTTATGATTGGCAAACAGTTTTATCTGGTGACAATAATAGCTCTTGTCATATGAAAGTGCATTCAGAGTGCCCTCAGGTTGCAGTTGAGGTTGTTGCAGTTGAGGTCAAATATCACATGCATACAGAATGACTTGAAAGGGCACTAGGTTGTTCTGCTTTCTAACAATAGCTCATCCTGTTTTTACTTGTTCAGTTTCTTATAAAATTATTTTGGAATTTTAAAATAGATTTCTTGTATTGCGTGGCAATATAAAATGTATTTTGTACCTCATGTGTGTTGTATGTATTTGCCTGTCCCCCGGTCCAAATTTGTGGTCTTTATGGTCTTGTCTTCAGGCTGTATGGATGTTCTCCTGATCCGTATGTGTCGGGCCTACAACCCCATCAATAACACATTGCTCTTCGATGGAAAGTTTGCCAGTCCTCAGCTCTTCAAAGCTCTTGGTGAGTCCACACATCCACTTCCTCCATCCGGTCTCTCTAACCTCACACACTAACCTCACAAGGTGATTAGTAATTCCATCATGATGTGGTCACAACTTCTCAGGGGAGTTCAGGCCAACTTTCCATCTGTTTCCATATGTAGTGTCAAAATCAACAGGTTTTGATGACGGCTTTATGTCTCCTCCTCCATCCCCTTAGGCTGTGATGACCTGGTGAATGCAGTGTTTGACTTGGCTAAAACCCTGAGCCGCTTACAGCTCTCTGAAGAAGAGATGGCTCTCTTCAGCGCTGCTGTGCTGCTTTCACCAGGTGAGTTGCTGTTCCAGATGAATCCCAAAACTGACTGAATGGTATATCCATTACCAGGAAGTTTATATCTGCAATTCTCTCACTCTTCCTCTTCCTACACTACACCTCTGCTGGCCACCAGATTAGATACACTTGTTTATGTGTATTAAGTAAATCATACAATCATGTCGCCCTCCCCTCCCTCCAGACCGCCCCTGGCTGACAGACGTCCAGAAGACACAGAAGCTGCAGGAGAAGGTCTACGTGGCTCTGCAGCGCTGCCTACAAAGAGACGGCTCATCAGAGGAGAAACTGGCTAAGGTACAGAACCTGTAGCACCACTGTACCAATTTGCTCGTAATGCTTCTCATCTTCATTTAATCAGATTGTTCTGTGGTTCTTAGTCTTATAAAAGTCTATAAAAAGTATCCTAGTTCTTCTTTTTAGTTCATAATGTTTATAATATACTTTGAACATGAACATTGTGGCTGAGGCCACTCCATGACCATCACCATATTAGTGTTATATTCTTTTTCCTAATAGATTATGGCCACTGAGGTTTTTCTTCTTCATCCTGCAAATGAAAACATAGAAATATAGAGAACATTTTTTTTTTGCTTTTTTTAAAAACAGAATTTATATTAACAAAGATGCTTATTCTCGTTTTGATTATTTTTCTCGTTCTCTGTCTTTCCTTCTCAGATGGTGTCTAAGCTTCCCATAATGAAGTCCATCTGCAACCTCCACATTGACAAACTGGAGTTTTTCTGTCTGGTTCACCCTGAGATGGCATATACCTTCCCCCCTCTGTACAGGGAGGTTTTTGGCAGTGAAATCACCTTCCCAGACTCCACCGAGCGCTAACGCTGTTAGCAGCAAAAGAGGGTGATTCAAATAGAGACACTAAGGTTTAGGGAGGGAGAGAGAAATGTGGCAACCAGCAGAGGCAAACCAACCAGCAGCTCAGTGACAATCCTGCACGGTACACTTTAGGACACACTCCTCTCACCTCTGAACTCCCGCCCTTATGGAGTAGCTTACACTACCCTGCAAGCCAGTCCATTTTACTTCACCTTAACACTAGGTGTGGCTGGGTACTCAGTGCATGCTACTTATTTTCACAGGGAGTTAGAAGAAATGATCATATAGTAGCATACATAATTTGTATTCTCAAAAATATTTTTCTATGAGATGACCTTAAACCTCCCATCAAGTTGAATTCCTCTCTAGAATAAGTTTGACTTCGTTCCCAGTTCTCACAGTTCCTGTAAGCTATTGTTGAATGTACCCCATCTTCCCTTAACCGTTCAGCACAGCCCTTGGCTTGATATCGAATGTACATACTTACAATCCTAACCCATTTTGTGGAGATGTGCTGTAGTGATGCCTGTTTCAACTCTCATTGTAGTAACAGTGCATTTTTTTTTTCATTTCATATTTTTGGTAGCGCCCATACTTTGCAGTTTTGTATCTTATGAACAAACTGTTTAAAGGGACCATGATCAAACTTACAAACAAGCAGGGTTTTTAAACTGTGCAAACCATGGGCAAACAGACTGTCTGCCACCATGCACCTACAAACTTGCACACACAGCACAAAGCATAGCACTTATGCAGATCTTTATAGGTATTTTTACCAGCACACCCTCAGACACTGATATTTGTGAGCTCTTTATTTTTTTAATGCAATCAACGACCTCAATCCTAATACCCTTTCCCTTTGCAAATGCCACTTAGAAAGAGAGAATGAGAGAGTGAAGAATCACAGAAGTATTGTGAAGGTATTTTCAGATGTTCCTTTTGTATATCCATACACCTATATAATCATGTAACGTAAGAGTAGTCTTGAATTCGTGTAGAGAGTGAGGGGGAGAGAGAAGAATGGCAATGTAGAAATTGTTCTCAGGTCTCTCAAACAGATACTGCCTGACCACACCTTGGGGTTCTGGGATGAAATTAGTGATCTTGCATAAAAGAAAATCCAGTGGACGATTAGCACTTACTCCTTGTTAGAATCCAAAATGAGCTCTCTTGGCACAAGACTTTACGGGTTTGCACTCAAAGACTGCCGTCTGTGAAAGTTCTCTTTGTGAGTCAGTTCTCTTCAGAAACGGGAGATACACCCTCCGACTTGGGACACGCTGTACGAACGAGGTCCGGGGAAGCTGACCGCCGAGGTGTTACGTGTTCACTTGGAGGAGCCTCTGGAACTTTTTCACCTCAACCTCCTCCTCCTCCTCCTCCTGTGCCACCATCCAAACCTCTGGCACTGTGAGAACCAGCGGGTCCAAGAGATTTGGGGAGGCCTGAAAAGCAATGCTTGGGAGGAACTGAGTGTTAATTTTTTTTTTAAATGCGAGAGCAAATACACAGAAACACTTTACCATACCACACTCACTGCTTTGGGCTCAGGCAGCCTGCACTCCCCCAGTCAGCGAAGGTGTTCTGATGAGTGAATTAGACCCCACTCCCGTACTACCTCACCCTCTTTAAACACTACATGACACAGCAAAGGGTTGACAGAGCCGTCAGCTACCCCCCTGAGTTAGTATTTTAGAAACGGTGACATTTGAAGGATAGCGATAAACAACTTCAATATATTAATCCCGTCTTGTTAAGCCTGGACAGGACACGAGATCAGACTCGCGAGATCACGGGCTCCTCTTTCCGGCGATCGACTCATATTGAGAGCACTACATGGTTTCTGACTGCTTTGCTGCCAACGGAGAGAACTGCTTCCAGTTAGTTCATTCCTTTAGACGCAGGAAAAGCCCTACATAGATAGAGATCTATCACAAGTCCGGTCTTTGGAGAGACGGGCAAGGGCGTGTCAGGATGAAACTTTTACATAAATTCCTTAAAGCAGGGGGACATATTAGATTTCTAAAAGACTACAATGTAATTATTTCACAAAGCTAGCGGAAATGAATAGTTTGATCAGAGAAAATTGTATTACTATCTTAAGCATAAAGAGACAAACACATTACAGACTTTGGATGTCTAGTTCTACTTATATATCATAACCAGGTTTCACTTTGCACTGCGGGAACAGTGCTGTTCTCCATACTCTGATTTTAAATAAATAGTGTGAAGAGGGATAAAGGTGCTTAAGATAGTGGCATGGTGGGATTGTGCAATAATGTCTTTCCCATTGTTCTCAGTTTAGTGGGCCCTTGTTGCCCTTTATGGGGGTTTATTACATTTCATAAGCACTCCAGCACAGATGGACAGTTAACAGTGCAGCACAAGAGATAATACTACTCTCTGCATAACAAATATACAGCCAACTTCTGCACAGATCATGTATTAACTGACATGAGCGGATGAAAGTTTCTAAGTCAGGAGATTGTAACAAAGTGTAATGCTTTGTGTCTGAAATGTTAAAAGAAATAATATCCATTTTTGCAGACCTAAAAGCTGCCCACAAAGTGTCCCTACTAATGTTTTCGGAGCAGTTCTTTAGAGTTGCAGTTACATTTCCGCTTAGTTCCTCAGGGAGATAGCTGGGCTCTCGGTCCTACATTGTCTTCAGTTAGACACCTTGCACCAAGATAGAAGACCTTAAAACCTTGATCACTGTGTACAGTACATGTTCTTGTGAATGTTTGATCACAGAAGTATCAAAGATTTTACCCCTGTCTAATATCATTATCGCAAGTTTGAGTCATAGAAGAAATAGGATCTAAAAAAAAAAAAAGTAAAATGAATATAAAAGATGGATTTTAATCTCTGAATCATGTGTTGGTTTTGTTGTGATCTTTTGTTTATTCATTTTTATCCTCATCTGTACTGTTTTTCTCATCGGTTTAATGTCCTTTTTGTCTTGGAGAGATGTAATTCTATTTTTTTTTAAAGAGCATTTTTAAAGATGTCTCCCTAAAAGTTTCTCTTTTGTCATGATCCTTCTGTTTATGATATTTTCACTCTATTTTAAGATTATTATTGAATCAATATAGATTTTAATAAGAAATAATTTATATGTTATGGATATAAAGCCTAAGAGGTTATTAACACAGTAAAATGTTATTGTTGTACAATGGGGATACAATATGTGGATTTAAGAATGTAATAAAGATCTTTTTACAATAAAACACAACAATGTTGCTCTGTTGTGTTATTTACTCATGTTCTATTGAAACACAGTGCCCTCAAAATTGTTTAATTGTAGATGAAGCAAACGTTCTGTGAATAATTAACACAACCAAAAAATAACATTTATAATATAACTTTAATAAGGGCTCTAGTGCATATAAATTGCTTTTTTTCTGTCATAACCTTAACCTTAAACTAACCTTAACCAAACTATGAGTACAGCTACTGTAAATTAGTTATAAAATTCAATTCACTCATTTGTTCTAGGATTGTTAGTCAAGTGACATTTGTTCTATACTGCTCAGTAAACACTGGACTTAATAACCCTTGTTATTTGCATACCCCAATTTCTATGTGCAAATGCTACTACACAAATAACCCAGTACATGATGTGGACTTAGGTCAATGATACACAATTCACGGATGGACTATATTCAGCACCCTCCTACTACATCCTCACCAATGATTTCTTTAAGTGTGCTCTTCTACATTAACTGTTGTTTTTTTGAGTTGGTGTCAGGATCTAGATGGGTCAGGCAGTATGCTGGATGCTTCCTTACAGAGGCTATTCATAAACAGTTGTTTTGCACAACAGTGTACTGTCAATGATATCACTGTCCTAGATTATATCATGTGGTGAGATTACATGATTAGATGTGTCTTTTGACTTTATTTTGATTAGACTCAAGTGACCTAATCCTATCTAATATCTTTGTATTTCCAACTTGGTCACCATGCCCTCTTAGGGCCTTTGTGTTTGTCATTATAGCCCCTATAAAAGGATGACACAACCCTGAATTGGGAACATGCAGTACGTTATTGCCACCCTATGGTAACTATTAGGCATAGAGGGTCATGATTCCAAAACGGGTCCAGGACCCCTAGGGACCCTTGAGTGGATTATTGCCCACAGATGATGATTCATCGTTCTTATTTTATTCACTTTAATTTAGCACAGTGAGAGAACGTGAAAGGACTACTCTGATCAGGTTTCAGTCTCCCCACTGTATAGACAAACACATTTTTATCAAATGATGGTCCATGGTATAAGGATAGGATTAGGGCCACATGTGAAAAATGTATTAGGAATAAAGTTCTGACTTCAAACTCAGAACTCAAATAAATGTATCACATGTGGCCCTAATCCTCTTCCATAGGATATATAGGTTACATGAAAACCCCATGAAAGCCCAGGCCTGGAAACATGCAGTGCCTGCTATAACCGCCTGGGGGCAGTGTGCACTCACTAATGAATCCAGCGAGTGTAAACTCGGGAATGTGCTTTCTTCAAAGTGGCTTGTGCAGCTTTATTGCTGGATTGGATTTGCGCCATTGTTAATGCTTTAGTTATTAGTTGTTGTTACATGAGGTAACGTTATAGATTCGCAAACATTACTTTGTCACAGTGGGAATCCTCCTCGACGTAGACGTGGTCAGTTGAGAGCCACTTGGCGTGTCCCGACCCGGAGCGACGGCCGTGCAGCCCTATGATTCCTTTTCAACAGTATCTGTAACGTTACTGCCCCCTTTCCTAACAAACAATATCGCTAGCAAGCTAACTATAATTATATTGTCATTCATTTACGCCTTCGTTGGAAGTCTAAGACAGTCCGGCTCCAAGATGTCTGTAGCGGGCTTCAAG
Source organism: Anoplogaster cornuta (assembly GCA_900683385.1). Classification (NCBI taxonomy): domain Eukaryota; kingdom Metazoa; phylum Chordata; class Actinopteri; order Trachichthyiformes; family Anoplogasteridae; genus Anoplogaster; species Anoplogaster cornuta. Next base: position 7,219 of record CABFOP010087521.1, on the reverse strand, counting down.
AAGCAGTTTTATAAAGCCAGCCAGGTTTGCAAAAACTTTTTTTCTATCAACTCTCCGCTATCGTTAGCCAGCTAACCTCACTTAGCAACATGAGCTAACGTTACTACCTTGCTGATAATGTGACTACGTGTAGTTTCAGATGCATAGGTAACATTAGCAGGCTAGCTAACCCACTGTGCCTGTTTTTAATCATAGTAGTTAACGTTAGCCGCTAGAAAAAAAATTACGTTATTTTCAGTTGACTAACGTTAACATAACAATCTCAATGTTATTTTCCAGCTGCTAACGTTAAGTCTTGTTTATCTCCGTAATGTTGGTGTTAGCTAGTTAAACTAATCAACATTAATGTAACGTTGGACATGTAGAGTGGCATTCACCATCATTACTGTCATCTTTGAGCTAACCATCTGATTTAGCTTGTTAACCGTTACCTTGAGCTAACCAGCAGTGTACACATTCTTGGCTAACAGTTACACACCCTGAGGTAACATTTTAGCTCTGCTTGTCTCAGTCAAAAACAGACGACGATGTTGCCTAATATGAAACCCTAGTCGAGCACTGATCAAGTGGAAAACGTCTATATAAGTTTTGGAAATTCCTGGTAATTTGTTTATAGCTTCCTTTTAGATTGGTTAGGCGTTCAACGTCAATATCTGGCTCTCAGTATCGACCTAATTACCCACTCTAGCTGTGTTTTGGTGTTAGTTTTTGGTTTCGCTTGCAAATTAATACCCAGGATATTTACATCAGTTCAGCCAACATTGGGGACGCAAGTGTCACTGCTCATCTTGGAAATATACAAGGATTTGATGTACATAAATGTGTCAGAGCCTTGGTGAATGTTTTTAATTCTCTGCTCTCAGTCATGGGGGGTTGACGACTAAAGGAGACTTTTGAATCTCTCTCTTCCTGTCCCTGCTGATCTCAGCAGGAAAGACATTTGGTTACTGCCCCAGCTTCCTGCCAGGAACGGGCGCAGATCCCTGTTGGTAATAAGGGAGTAAAAAAACAAGATTGAGAAACTGTCATGTCAATACTGTTGATAGTGACTGTGAGGAAACAAATGTTGAAGGTGTTTGGGGGAGATGAAGAGCATACTGCATATGAGAGAGTGAGTTAAGGAGTGATGCAGAGAGAAAGAGAGACTGCATTCCCTTTATTTGTCTGCAATGCAGTCACTGTTCTTGCCAAAACTCCACGAGAGTCATATACACACTTGACACACTGAAGAAATATGATGTCCCCCCCTCTTACTGATAGTACACCATCTTTTGCTGCAGGCTGAAATCCCACCTCTTCAAGAAATACTACCCTGACCCTTCCTCTTAACACTTGCCTATTTGTTTTATTTGTTTAAAAAAAGAAGAAGAAGGTAGATAACTTTTTGCACTTTTACCTTAGCACTGGTTATGCTCTTATGCTTGTTTAGGAAGGAGATGCACTTACAAATTCTGGTGACTAGTAGTTCTCTTGCCAAGCTACGTTGAAAGCACTTATTGTAAGTCGCTTTGGATAAAAGCGTCCGCTAATTGACTAATGTAATGTACACTTGCCACGATGCAAGACTTCTTGATAATGTGTGAGCACAGCCAAATTACAGCAGTTATTTTTTCTTGTGTCCAGCTGCTGTTCATTGCTCAGATTTTGTAGAGGTATGCAGGAAGTTGGCTGTCGAGTGGATATCTGCTCTGTACCCCACACATCCTTGTTTTCCTCTCTTACTGTCCCTCCCTCTTTTCTTCCTTGTTTTTCAGAGAATTCCTCTCAAATCTTAAAAACCTGAAATGTCAGACACAAAGGGCATACCCCAACAGGCACACACACTCATAAAATTGCACAGAGAAGTTCTAAGTATGTTTATTGGGAATGGATGTTCATGCTGAGTGGGGGACAGCATGCACTAATGCTTGTCAGCATTTTATGTTTTAAGAGGCCGCTGAATCATCATCACACCTCCCTTTGTAAATAAGATTAGAGTCACCTAATGTTCTCTGGAAATTGGTGTCACAGCTTTCATTCTGTACCTAGTTTGAAGCTTGTAACATATGACCTAGTTTATGTGTCTCTCAGCCATCTTCACTGTGATGTAATTCATTTCGTCCTAATGAGGAACAGAACATTATTGTCTATTCAAGATTTATTTTTGTCTCATAATTTTCTCCCTTCAGGTGTATGGTTCAGGCTCTCAGTTAGTAAAGGTAATACGAGCAATGTTCTGAGCAGCATTTTCGGTTATATTAGTAGAAATTGTCTTTATATCCTGACAGAAATCAATAAATCAAATCCTCTGAAAAACAAATGAAAAAAATCCGGTGTCTGTAGCAGCTGTATACTGTAATAAATACGTCCAATCATTTCATTCGGTCCAAATGAAATGATTGGACAGACTACGTGTCTGTTAACGTTACCTTCAGCTCTAATTAAATGATTAGATGATCCATTTGGCTGCAATGAAATGATTGGATGGCATACTCGGCCGTTCCTGCCCACCAACGTCCATTGCACAACATCAGCGTTAAACCAGAGTCCAGTAATTAACACTGTTTAA
>CABFOP010087475.1:0-12263 GCA_900683385.1 Anoplogaster cornuta | reverse complement strand
AAATATATAATGTAAAAAAAAAAATATATATATATATATATATATATATATATATACATATAAATAAACTAAAATGACCTTCACATTTACCAGCTGCAACATTTAAAAAACACATTAATGATCAATAATTGTAATCCAATAATATAATATATATTATTATGTAATGGGCCATTCTGCATAATGAGTACTTTTACTTTTGGTACTTTAAGTATATTTTGATGCTAATACTTTTGTACTTTTACTTAGGCTAAGTAAGATTTTGAATGCAGGACTTATATACTTGTAACACTGTGGTATTGCTACTTTTACTTAAGTAAAAGATCTGAGTACCTCTTCCACCACTGCAAGTTTCTTCCTATTATTATGGAAGTATATGGAATGGCTTATCTGTGATATGAGCAATGCATTCATTCCTAATTGACTTGCACCGAGGACTGCATTTGCTAAAGGCTGGTGCCAACTTTTCAGAAACAAAAACTCATGGAATGGAAACATGTTTTTTAATTTCCTGAGAGGGAGGTTGATGGCCAATCCCATGCTGTTGCATAGCGATCCCATGCTGTTACATAGCATGGGATTGGCCTCTAAAGCTCCTGGACCTTCCCTAAAATGTTTTGTTTGTGAATCACTGAATCTCCTTGCTGCTATTTGTCCATCTCTGCCTTCTACTGGTGGTCGGCTCCACATCCAGCAGGCTGCTGTGATTAATGGTCCCGTTTAGCGCTATCGTCTAGACGTCAATTCCCAAAACACCTCAGGGTGCAAGGACACATCATTGTTGTTACAGGGTTTCACCCTTCTCTGCATTTGTGTTCTCTATCCCCTAGAACTCTAATATGTTCTTATAACCAGTTTTGGAATTGACTATCTCCTAATTTATGAGCAATTGTGGTCTTTTTACATTTCTAGCTTACAGAGTTGGCATAAATGTTGGAGTTGATTCATGTGATTGTGCTGACGGCCTGTGAAGGGGTCTAAATCAGCTGGCCAGGGGCTGGATAGTGGACTAGGGAGTCATGGGAAACAGGAAATACCCTGATGGCAGAAAACAGGCATACTACTGCCATCCTCTTCCACTGTCTGCAGCAATGCAACAATACAATAAATGCATCATGTCTGACTGCTTAACTACTGTACATGCTCTTTAGTAATGAGCAATGTCACAAATCCGAAGAAGAAAGTACAACCCAGTGGCCACAAGCTGAATTGCTGCTTCATGAATTTTGTCCAGAAGCCAGCGGGGTTCATGTTGTCCTGAAAATGTTCCCGCCAGCAGTGGCTGCCAGAGGGGAAACAGAGAAACAGAGAGTTTAAGCGGTCTGTCCAAGAGTGGAATGAGCTTGGTCTGTTTGTGAGGTCGGGGCTGGGGGATTTGAGCACCGCAGACTCGTATCTCCCTCCCTATCCCCTTCCCTCACATCGGCCACTTTCAGTGCACCCATGGGAAAAGGGGAATTCAGCCTACCACCCCCTAAGAACATATTTTTAAGCAAGACCTCTTTTCATAGATATATAATGACCAATATTTTAAGGAATGGGCTTTTTATAATTGGAAAAGAGTGACTTTTCAAAAAAAGTTTAATCATTCACTCAAGTCTCAAATAGCCTTGTTTAGATTGTGGTTAGATTCTCAATGCCAGGAGCAAACTGAGAACCTAAGAGATCCTTTGGGGGAATTCTAGGGATCCATTTTAAAGACACTTAGTAAAGGGTATCGTGACACCCTAGTAGTGTTGGGAGGTAAGCATTGTGGTGCTGCTTTAGAAAACCTATATTCATTCATCATGAAACTATGGGCAAATGTCAAATTACTGTAACTACTGGCAAGAATGTGCTATTGCCAGAAGGCAAAGGGAGGTAAGAAATAGTTTATTGTCGTTATTATCGTTGTCATCACCATCATCTTCTTTATCATCTTCATCATCATCATTATCATCATCATCAACATCACCATTGTTAAAATGATCCTCATTGCCATCACTGTTGTCATCGGAACATTCATGGTTTCTGGTGTTCGTTTGGTAACAGGCTACACAAATAGTTGATCTGTTCCCCTCAAAATTGCCCAGATCATATTTCTGTTTAGGCTATTTTTACATGCTTGAGGAATCGTGTAAATCACATTTAAAAGGCATATACACCTCATTATACCACTGAAACTCTAATTCAGCAAAGTGCACTGGAGAATATTCAGACCTCATTTGTGGTGTAAACATGTCTTTACTTATCCAGATTAACTCGGCAGATCAGATTACCCTTTCTTTCCCAATGCCCCTCAACAGCGCCATTATGGAAACCAACCCGGATCCCAGAGTAACTAGTGGCCCTACCATATTTTCTCTTAATTAGATGTGTTTTAAGTCATTACAATCTAATGCACTCCATGCTCATGTTACGGCAGTTAAGCATTTCTGTGTATGCTACAGTGGAGCGCATTTGGCCCGCTCGCTGGACGTCTAGTGGAGCCCAAGGCCACAAGCAGCGAGACCCGTCCATCAGTGGCGGTTATTAGGGGAGACCACCGGTGAACCAGGGCCATTTGGTGGGCCTAATAACAACGTGAATGGGAGAGCTGAGGGACAGGAAGCGCAGCCAGACAGGCCGGTGCTGAGAAAAGCACTTTTCAGTTAGGGAGGCCTCCTTGGAAAAAAACAATGACAAGGCCTATTTAGACCTGAAACACTCCTGTGGCTAACTTCCAGATGACATGCTCAACCCAATACTATCAGTTGACGCTTTGCTCATGAAGGATTGAAACGGCGTGAAGAATATTATAAAGTGGAGCACACTTTAACTAAACAATTATCCCATGTACCTTAATGATGATGAACAGGAGCAATCAGGAAAACAACTGCAACTAATGTCTTTATAATGCAGTAAATATGAAGGATAGATTTTATCTGTCTTCCTCTCCTATAGTCCAGGTGCTTGGTAGGAACCGAGGTCAATTTGACGGTAAAGATTTGAGACCCCACGTGTTTTAATTGCCCGTCAACATGGGAGGCTTTAACTTTACAGCCCGGGTTTATTGCAGCGCAGCTTAAACGTATAGCTCGGGTTTCGCGCACGACTGTTTAGCTGTTTCTCTTTCTCCACTGTCCTGACTGGAGTGTAAATGGGAAAAGAGGCGGCACGGATCAGGATGGACTGGAAGGGAACGAGTGTGAAAGGAGTCAAAGTAACCAAGACAGAATAACCAAGGGGTAACACCTCTTTGAAATGAAAACTATAATACAGTGTGATTACCACCGTGTTATGTCCTAAAGTCCTGACAAATGTAACACTCAGAGACACCTAGAGACACCTTATATGGTGCCAAGTTACATACGTCCAATTTTTTTCAGCCTATATCAACCTATAAATATCAGTACTTCGTAGGCTAATTTAACGGTTTATTTCCTGTGATATGTCTATGTGAAAATACTGAAGCCAGCAAAGTCATTAGTAGCTCTGAGATCAGACTTCTGTGAGGGCCCCTCGGCCTGGAATAACTCCTTATCTGGTTAAATGGACCAGTGGCTGAGACAGATTTACTGTTCAGCATAGAGAGAGCCCTGAAACGGGAGACATTAGACTAATGTTTTTCAATCACTTTCAGCACTATAATTGCACAGAGAACAAGCAGAGAAATGAAACTTTAAACTTCCTAAGAGTCACAGTTTAGGAATTCTCAAGTTGTCATACTGCACAAAGGTGCATTCACTGGCTGTATATATGATGCAGAGTATACTATTCATTTATTGATTGTAAATATAAAATATTGGTGTGGAATTTCCATTACAGAAAACAATAAATTCATTAATTATCACAGAGCCTATTGCAGGTTACCAGTCCATCACAAGGCACATCAAACCTATATGGGGATTTTACAGTCTGACTTGCATATCTTTGGATTGTGGGAATCAAACCCAGGACCTTGTTGCTGTGAGGTGACAGTGCTAACCACTGAGCCACTGTGCCGCCATGTTATAGGCACCAATAATGTTATTGTTTTCATTGTTGTACTTCATCACCAAGCTAGAAGTCGGGTTTATAGGCATTGCTCCAACTGTTTGTTATATCTGGGGAGCTCATTGGGTTGATGTCAAGTCTGCTATGAGAGGCTGAGGAAAGATGAAATGAAATGATGCTTGGCCAGACAAAGACCCAAACCATAACGCTGACCATTATGACCATCCACCATAAAAATAGACACAGGTTTTTATTTACCATGAAACCTGTGAGACAGAAAAGGGAAAATAGCAATAACAAGTATTGAGTTTACCCTGATTTACATCAAAGTACAACACTGTACAGTGGACTTCCACCTTTAACCTTATTTTTATGTTGCTACTATTACAGTCACTGAGAAAGTGTAGGAATCTTCAGCTTTCAGACCCAAGCAATCTGAGCTTTACACTCTTCCACAGAGCTCCCTGACCAATTTTCTCACGAATTATGGTTGAGTGTGGCTCATTTTGAACTCAAATTACTCAAGTCAAATAGTCAAATTCAGTAACAGAAAACAAAGAATAGAGACAATAACAAAACACAGCAATAACAACAACAATAACATAAATAATGCAGAATACACTGTTCTCACAATGTGTGACGTAAACTGTCTATTTGTCTGACCATTTTTGTTTCCTGCATGTGCGGCATTACTATCTGGAACAAAAGTGGGTGTTTTTTGGCCCTGCTGAATTCTGGGAATTTGGAGTTGTTGTCTGAGGGTCTCAGCAGTTCCGTACTCCCTCTTGGCAGAACTTCATAAGAGAACTCATGCAGCTCAAATATTTCGGCTTCAAATGATCTAGAAAAACACATTCCCACTGGGTGGTTAAAAGTGGGCGTGTAGTGTATGTGCACTTGTGAAGGATGGGGCTGTGTGTGTGTCAGTGTGTGTTTATAAGCTGTTCTGTGTAATACTTTATTTGTCCAAAACTGGTGACTGTCTCAATGAGCCTCAGATCCTGCCGATTTCCAGCTACTCTTAAAAAAATACTTATTTTTCATACTGTGATTATTTTGTTGATTAAATGAATCCAAACAGCCACATTCACAGTGGATGGTAATTAAAATATGTGGGAGTGAAAAGGGGATATACAAATGATAGACAAATGAATTGAAAAGTAGTCACAGCCATACATCCCCTTTCCTGCAGACCAGTCGTGGGAGAAAGTCCAGAAGCTTCAAAGCTATACATTTTCATGCATGATCCCCATCTTACTGTATTACGCAACACTTGTAATTTATAAGCTCAGTATTGGTCTTTGGGCTTGTGGCCAAAGTAAATTCATTTTAATTTCAGTTTGTCAATGGAAAAAATAAGAAGTTGCACAAATGGCTGCGTGAGACCAGTGTTGGGTGGTGAGGAAGTCAGAGGCATTATTGCTGTAGGCCTATAGGACCACCCCGGCGTTCAGGCTCCTAAAGCTTACCCACAGGCCAGAAAACAACCAACCCGCCCGACCGCTGAACTCTCCCATTCCTTACTAGAATAAAAATCAAATAGCAAAGTCGATGGGTCTCTCCAGAAGCCAGACCCAAACCAGAAAAACAAGCAGCTAGATCTCCACACTCTGGCTACTAAATCCAATAATAACTCCTTTCCAACACATTCTAGAGAAGATAAACTGCCCTGTGAGGAGATGACTGTTGCCTGGCTTTGCTTAATTTTTATTCCTTAAACCCCCTGCTAGTTCTGAGCAGTGAAGTATTATTGTTTTCAAGATTGTTTTGTCTGGTGAGAGCAAGTTTTCTTTGGTGCAAGTGAAATGGGAATAAGGACACTGAGGCAGGTATGTCAGCTGTCATTAATTGTAATAAATCAATTGGCAATAATTTAGTTCAGGCTTTCAAAGTACATTTTGCCTAAAGAAATAGAGGTGGAAAATAACTATTACTTAATTATGCAATTCACATTATTAAATATTTTTCCATTTGTTCCAATAACTGAAATCATGGACTGTGAATTTCAGTTAAGTAAAACTAACTGCTCTAAATGTTTGCCCTAGTTTTTGCCCAGTCTTCAGTTTAGGTCATTTTTAAGGTTAAACTAATGACTATAAAAAAAGAATATATATATATTTTTTTATTCATCATGCTGTGGTTGTAATCTATCATTAATAACTATTTGCACGAGCCTGTTTTTATTCAAACGCTATAAAATACCATTGATCAGAAAATAAAAGGATAACATTCCCCATCAGCTGTAATAATTCTTAGTAGTGGTTATTTGAAATTTTGAAATTAGAAATTGTATTATAATAGTTATATTTATTGTTATATTATTGCTTATTTGAAACTCAATCAAGATTTATTGACATTTTTGCTATCAGATTATAACTTATATTACTTTAATTTTATTACCAATTAAATAGATTTTTAGCTGCATTCAACATAATAATCCTTATTGAAAATGATGTAAGTCATAGTTGATAACTGTAATATTTAATATTTAAAGTTTAAAAAAGTGATTCATAATAGTAATAGTAACTACTACAGTAATATAAATAAATTATTTTCATATTTGAAAATTATAATAGGTAAATCAAAAAATATTCAAATACAACATAGAGTCTGTCTACCTGTATATATTATGTACTATTTACTATCAGATTCACAACTATGATATATATACAAGCAATATCATAGCACACCATGCAGGTTTTTCCCAAAAAAGGCAGATTCAAACAGACCAAAAGTGAATGCATTTTATGAATTAACTGGTTGAATATGAGGAACTGCCTACAGTATACTTCCTCATACTTCTATACTTGTATTAACTGACACAAGCATTAGCTATGAAGGAACCTTGTACTTGCATTATATCCTGAGCAGAAGAGACACCCAGAAGCAATATTTTTTATTTTTTGTTATTTTTTTCTTTACTGTATAAGAGACAATTATATGTAGTAGGTACTAAAATAATAGGAACTAGCTGTCTTACACATACAATACACAGGTGTGTGCGTGCATGTGTATGTAGTCTATTGGTCTATATGTCTATGTGTGTGAGTATATATGTGTAAGTGCGTGTAAGTGAGTCCTGCTAGGATAAAGAAAAATGCTGAAAATGTCATGGTCGATGATCCAGACAGTAGACATCAGAGGACATTAGATGGAGGACATGAGTCATTTGATAGTTTTACTCTGCTAATGGTAACACTGTTTAACTTAAATTAAATTAAATTCTTATTACTTATTCACTTCTTCTGTGTCAGTCATTTTAATCATATAATTCTGAATTCATATTTATAAAATTTAAATATTTATGGACAAAAGGAAAAACAATATGGGAGTATCTAATTTGTAACATACTGAGACAGAAACGTGTTACTTTGTCTTATCTTCCTGCTGTACTTTTGCACTGCAGACTATGCTGCATATACTGTAGGCATATGGAAGTTGAAACCTAAGAAAGTATACCAAACCAACAGGTGTCCAAATAACCAACACACTGTACCATCAAATTAGCATCAAACTATACCAGCAGTGTCTGTAAAATACCCACAGTTCTAAAATACCCACGGTTCCTCGGCATTTATCAGTAAAATGCACTGAGACATTTACTCACTGGACTGGTGGTGCTAATTTGTTTCTTTTATTGGCCTCTGCTGGAGGCCTTACACATAACCCCTTTTCAAACCTCTCAGTAGGGTAACACAGTTCCATTCTATAATTACTCAGCTATGTTAACCAATTGCATTGCATCAGTTTACAATGTTTTGTTTTGTTTTTGAATATGATATTGGTATACTGTATACCACAGGCCTAATGGGGAGGGACAGAGAGTCTTACCGCAGGATCACATAATGCAAACTGAAAGAATAACACAGTCCTCCAGATATTCCCTGAAACAACTACTGAATATCATATCCATACAAAACGCTTTACTGTACCTTCATAATTCCTATGGCAACCAGGTGTTGTAACATAAATACAGGTGTGGAGACCTGGGAGAGCTGACTAATGACTAAGAGGAGTCCTTTACTTCTGTTAAATGTCTTGAGCTGTGATTGAATATGTCAACCCCTAACTGACCGCCTCCTGTGGGTAAAACTGGTAAACAGGCCTTTTGCGAAAACTGAGAAGATGATGTAATTTCCTACACATGTGGGCAATGAAACCTGGCAACTGTGTGGCACTGTACCTCCCCAACATTTCTGGAGATGATGATGTCATAGCTGTTACCTCAGCCCAACAGGCTAAGTACTGTAAAGTACCACTGAGGCCGCAGGCAGGTGACTCTTAGCACCGTGAGTGGCCCCAGCTGAGTTGTAATAATCCCCCTGATATATATGACTTTCCCCCACACTTATATTGCTCAGATATATTTTTAGCTGAAATTTAAAGGTAATGAATCTCTTAATCTCCACCTTTTGACACATTCTGTTTTTGAGCAATGCCATCATCGGTTATAAGACGTGAATAGGTCCCAATCAGTACACATCCGTATCTAGGCCATGTACACACTATGTACTATAATGTATATTAATAGAAAACAAGTACATTTACTGACAGGGAAACAAAACAAAACAAAATCAGTTAATGTCACCTTATCAAGTTAACTTTCCCTTGAAGTTCACGTCCCTTCATTTCCTGACCACCAGTGTTTCCTGACCACCCTTAGTCGCCAAGGTTGTGTTCAAAGGTGCTCAGTGGCGGCCACATGTAATGAACTCTGACACGGAGACATATAGGGCCGTGTCTGAGGGCCTCTTGAGAAAATACCCTTGTTCCTCTAGGCAACAGCTGGAATACTTAAAGTACTCCACATGTGTATTGCATCTTTCTATGCATGAATCAAAACCAGAAAATATGATTTAATAAAACACTTTTGGCCAGACTTCCAATGTATTTTGGTCATCTTAATATCTCCCTAGTTTGAACAACCTCCTTTTCTTTGAGGTTTGGTTTACCTTGGAACTACTGTGCATGCACGGGCCTGATCCCACTCAAAACCTCACTCCAAGTTGAGCTAACAGGCCCCAAAGCCTTACTGATCCAGGCTGCCCTGCTACTGTCATTGTTTACAGTGGCTCCACTGTACTTGAAAGGTGCAAAGTGTTGCTAATAAATGGTTTAGGGTTTCTTCAGCTCATCTGTGCTTGCCAGCCATTGTACAAAAGGCTTCAGACTTCTCACAGCAAATGGAATAGGCGCACCCTCCTCCTAAAACAATGGCATCGGGTGGAGGAGTGACTGCTCTATGAAACAGAGATATAGGTACAGAGAGAGAGAGTATAAATAACAGGCAAGCCGTGGCATCCGTGTGTGAAACAAGAGAACTATTAGGCCTTGCTGAAAGAGCACTTATGTGGAGGCGAGCCAGACGATAATATTTCACAGGTAAAGAGATGTCCACATGATGATAACACCCTCTAGCAGAGAGGACAAGTGGGGGATGAGTGAGAGGTCGCAGGCCCTCCGCGGTCCGCCCCCCACTCACGGCTGAGAGGAGATACCACAGGAGCATTAGATGGGAGGCTGTTATTCTCAGGCCTGGTTGGTTCATCAGCAGATTCTTATCATGCCCAAAGACTTCATCCCATCTACAACGCACTGATACACACACACCCTACGATCCCTTAAGATGGGTGGAAGGGGGACCGGTGGCGTCAGTCCAGGTGACCTTTAATTAGCTGAGTTGGTCGCGGATGGGAACACGGTGAGGGACGGCGGCAAATGACGCTGACACCGCCCGAAGACTGGAAATCGTATCTCCCACAGGCTCGTCGTCATTGTAGTCCGACACGTCTCGTATCGCCGTCGTCAGAGACGGGAGCTCTTAGCGCTGCATTTAGCCAACAAAGAATATGAAACCTTATCGGCTCCTCGGTTTTATCTCCTCGAAGCATCAATCACCAGTCGGCTATGGAATTAGAGGTTTAATATTTGATATCGCTGTGGCCATCTCCATTCATGAGAACCCAGACAACTTTTCCTTTTTTTATGGTTTTTGTTTTCCTAGACCATGCCCCATAATTTCCACATTACGTACCTCCCTATGCCACAGCCTCGAAGCTGGCCTCCACCCACACTTGTTCTGGTTTAGTTGTTTAAAGCATTTAACACCTTTAAAACCAGCATGCTCATCTTCTTGATGACGAGCTGACGGCTCAGGCACTCTGTCTCAGTCAACTACTAATTTTACAGTATGTAGAATTGAAGTCTGCTTCTCACTGTGTAGCTTAATGGATAGAACAACAACATTGCCAGAGTTAGTATGTACTCATGGTACTTGCAGGTTTAAAGGTTAAAATAAAAGGTAAGCACCAGTTTTTTTTGCTCTTCAGCTCTCCATTCCTCTAGCACACCTTGCTTATACATTATATGTAAGTCATGAAGCATTGCATCGCTTTAAAGTAATAATTTAGGCTACAACCCCTTTTATTCACAATAATCACATGACCTGGTAAAAATGCAAGGAAGTGTCAATTAGCTGTTTTATAAAACCTAATTCCAACTCATTTTTGCCTGTTTGGGTCCCAATATGAAAATAATTTATCTTTGTATTCTTTGTAAATATGTGTGGGATTAATTGCTCAATACAGTTTTAGTTTGGTGATTCGGGGGTAGTGAAACTGTCTGGGAGACGAGGCGATAGGGTGCCAACCTAAATGGGTGATGGCCGTCCTCCCTGCTGCCGTCTGAGAAATGGAGAGGGACAGGGCCGACTCTCTGTCTCTGAATTCATCTGCCACAGCTCATTGGTCAGTGAACTGGAGTCCATTAGTTTGTCCTGCCTTTTTCCTGCAGCATGTGTGGGAGATGGGAGAGCGGAGCAGATTTATTCCGATGGGGCCATGGGTCATTGTCTTAGCCTTAGGTTAATCTGTGGCTCATGTCTTTTTAATTAGGCAAAGTACATTGAGATATGAGCACTGTCAACACATCACTCTTAGTGGTAGGTCATGTTTTATATCAATGTATCAATCATGTAATTCATCATTTAATCGTTTATGCCTCTGGACTGGACGTTTGTCAAAAATACATTATATATATATATATATATTAAAATCGTTAAAGATCACTTTTGATTGTAATGTGTCAGCATGAGGTAATCAGCGTATTGATATATAATACATTGGGACATAATTTTGAGATCCTTGCTGAAGGCCAACAGAGCCGGTCTCAGTAGGATTGGATCTCAATATCCAGACTCTGGGATAATGTCCCAGTTCAAAATGTTTGTCCTCCTGATTTCCTTCCAAGCTATTTTTCTTATAGAAGTCTAATGGGAATGTGTTTCTATGCAGCATGAAGTAGTATGAGGTTTTACACTACATCACTACCGCAGTGCCTGGGCAATGACTCAGGCATCATCTATTTACTCTACACTTCAGCAAAGTTATGTCCAACATTATCTGTCATTCAGCTAAAAATACTAAGATGTACAGAGGAATATATCAGCTACTTGGTAATATTGAGGATTTATCAGTTTCACCAAACGTGAACTTTTGTGACTTTCAAAGTGCATTTGTCCTTTAATTTATGGTCACCTGATAGTTATGCATCAATTTAGTAATATATAGGACAGTGTTTCTCAAAGTGGGGCCCATGGACCCTCAGACCATCACTACTACAACTCAACTGCTACCATACACTCAGCAAGGCCTACTACAGTAACGCTGTATCCTCAACAAAGGGCTAAGCCCACTTAGAATGAAGAAGTTCAACAAACAAGATGCACAAGAGAAGTAAAGGTTTGTAAAGGTCACTACTGTACCACATGCATTTCAGACATGTGTAACGGATTAGTATTGTTATGATAAATATTCCACTTGTCTTTGCTGTTTTGTATGTTTCTTTTGGTCTATGCTGCCCACTACTGGTTGGATTGGGCGTTCATTGACTAGGGGCGGAAGTAGCGTTACGTTCGTCCCAGCAGTGTTGCCAACTTAGCGACTTTGTCGCTATATTTAGCGAGTATTCAGACCCCTCTAGCGACTCTTTTTCAAAAAAGCGACTAGCGACAAATCTAGCGACTTTTTCTGGTGTTATTGGAGACTTTTGGAGACTCTGACGTGAAAGCACGTATCGTTCTTAAGGGGCCTTCACATGATAAGAGCAAAATTGCTCGCCGCTGGCGCTGCCATTCATTTCCTATGTGGCAGCGCCGCCGCCGGAGATCGGCGTTTTTGCGCCCTTGGCGCAGACGCCGGGAGATCACCAGGCGCTGCACTCAAAGTTCAACTAAATTCAACTTTGACCTTTGCGACGCTGACCTCTGCGACGCGCAACCAATCACAGCACAGTTTGATATGATAGGCGCGAAA
>CABFOP010087474.1:0-10186 GCA_900683385.1 Anoplogaster cornuta | reverse complement strand
AAAGTAATTGTCTTTAAAGGTAGGATGTACGATGTTTTGAGCAGCATTTTTGGTTATATTAGTAGAAATTGTCTTTATATCCCGACAGAAATCAATAAATCAGTCCTCTGAAAGAAAAATGGAAAAAATCCGGTGTCTGTAGCAGCTGTAATACTGTAATAAGTCCGTCCAATCATTTCATTCGGTCCAAATTAAATGATTGGATGATCCATTTGGCTGCAATGAAATGATTGGATGTCTTACCTGCCTGTCGACTTGCATTCCCAACAACCAGGAAGTCAGACTCCAGTAGTAGACACTGGACCATGGTGGGATGGGGACCCTTATCTCTAAAAAACACTAACCAGCTACAACGGACAAGCAGAGTTCTGGACACCACATTTCCCACACCCGTCTTCACGTCGGCGGTTCGGTGCTGTAATTCGCCATTCTTCGCTCGCTGCTTCAGAGGAAAGCAGTCAGGAAATCCATCTCCCAGAATTAACGGCCGGACTACACCGCGATGTGGACCTTTATCACTGAAACACCGTAACCGAACTATATTGGACAAGCGGACTTCTGGACAGCATATTTCCCAAACCAGTCCACATTTCGGCAACGTACAGCGCTGCTACTAATGAGGTAAACACAAAACGAAACCAAAACACTCGTACTACCTTTAACGTGGTAATTGCGCCTGTTCACACAAAGCCAACCGCACTGGTACCAGACCTCTACCGGAAAGCCAGAAGACCGTAAGACAGAAGCCAGAGAGAGATTTCCCTTCTCGTCCTAAATTACCAGCCAGCTGTAAACTACAAGTCCCATCCCGCAGCAGGAGGATCACTCCTCCCATTAGCCTTGGCACGCTGCCGGCTGCAACTGCGAGGTTGGCGGCAGTCGGGGAGGCCCGGTTGGGACGACCCTCTGTCACTCGTGGGGACGCGTGTCATAAACTCATTGTCTTACCATCAATCGGGGGGATCTAACCACCTCGGCAGCAGATGGAGGCCCAGCAGGAAGACAGGGGGCCCGTGCCCTCGGCCACAGAGTGCACTCCTCTGGGGTAAGAGGGGCCACAACTCCAGGGGAGCCACATACCCGAGACTGGACCTCCCATGGATGTACCTCTGGATGAACTCCTAATGTTGTCCGTGATTAATGAGAGGAGTGTAAGTGTGCCATGGCTGCTATTTAAGAAAATAATAGCTTACTTTGGATGTGGACGTCGGGCCAGTACAAACAGTGGCATAGGCAAAAACAAACCTAGTGGCCAATCCCAAGTTCTGCAACTGAGCTCCCTATACCGTTTCTCCTCTATCTACTTGGAAGCTCCATTGCATTTTATAGTAAATATGTATGGGTCTAAAGTCAGAGCTAACAGAGATATAACGCTAAACATCCTGCTTACCATATGTAAGAGTGAAAACAGCGATAAAATGGTCTGGAAGGGATAAGGGTGCCTTCTCCCGAATAGGGATCCGTAATGATATTCATAAAGAGACCACCTACTGGGGTACAGGAAAGACGGTTCCTTAGCAACAACATACAAGCTGTTACAAGCTACGTCTTGGGAAATTTTGACCGGATTGGGATGCAAACAACAGAAAACCTTTAACTAGGCCAAGTTATCAGTCTGCTCCCTGAGCTGTATATCTGGTGTGTCTCCTCGGAAAGAAAATCCCTCCAGCTGATGATACATATTTCAAAAGATTTCCTCTGGCTTTTATTTCAAATGATTTTAGAACAACTCTGCTGCTCGGCGGCATGGAAACAGGCAACTTTAATACATGGCGAAATGTCCTTGAAGAATGAAGACGCTTAGCACATTTCTTTGCAATATTGTAGACCTTTATTTGTGAAAAAGTACAATACTTCGACCTTACAAATAAGCCTAAGAAAACGTTGAACTGAAAAGGAGCATTCTAAGAACTAGAGAACGCTTCGTTGAAAAAGTGATCTATACAGTTAGATTTACGCACCATGAGTGGTCTTAGCTTGGCTTCATTTTAACAGATTAGCACAAACATTTCAGACAACGCCAAAAATGTTGAGATACAGCAACGAAATATTGAAAAGTGAAAATCCTTTAGGCTTTCAATACAGAGAACAAAAAAGTATGCTCGTGTTACTAAACCAAACTAAAGTCTCAACCTGTTCAAGTCATTCAGTTCCAATCGGGTTGTGACCAGGCAACCAAAAGAAAACAAGAAAAGAAATGGTTTTGATCACAAAATCGATATATATATATATCACATTTCTTTTGTAATTCAAATCACATCTTTAATGCCACATTCAAAAATCCAAGGCTAAAGCTCAAGTTTTATATTCCAGACAAAAGTTGTTTTTTTTTATAATGTTTTTTATTGTACAAGACAAGACACAAAGTTACTGTACAACGGTGACCTCTACTCTCCAAATCCACTTCTTCTGCCGGCACTCAGCGGCCATTTGACATAGTAGCATTTATGTGACTGATTAAGGTCCTTCCTGTTGATAAGAATGGCGGGATTAGCTAACTGGTTTGCTAGATCAGAAATTACAAGTTACAAAGCCAAAAATCTACCCCAAAACCGTGTGAAAATATGAAACTAACTTGAAGATGCTTGACAACTCGATACGAAGCAACCTAGCGTGCTTCCTTCCTCTCATGATGCTATTCAAAACACTGTCTGGAGGACTGCATGGTGTAAAACTAGCAGGTACTTTAATGCATATGGTCCATATTACTGTCTGGTGCTATTTTGTCCCCACAGAATTGAGCAGCATTTTGGTGTTCTCAAACTTGTTCCATTATTGGTGTTAAGACTGTGTGCGGTTTTTTTGATGCACCCAAAGCTTGAACATAATCGTGATCATCCCCTTTATCCAAAATGGCCAAAGAAACAATTAGTAGAGTTGTTTGTTTTTTTCCTGTCCTGAATTATGGTTAATAAAAGACAGCAAATTAACTAAAAGCATCACTGTGCAGAGAGTCAGAGGTCAATGGACAAAACATTATCTTCTGGTTACAGTGCTTTCGAGAACGTTACCCAACACAAGCAACAAAACATCCCAGTAAAGCCTTTTCTCTTTTTTCTCCCTCAAACACATTTTTATAATGCACATAATGTAGATCACTCTCACAAAAGAAAGCACAACATTAAGCAGAACCTTGCCATCATCATCCAGTTATCATCGTCATCGCTGAATTAATCAATGGAAGGAAAACACATTCAAAAAAACACAAATTCACACAGGGTATCCTCATGTCAGGACACCAACATATGGGCATCGTCGGTCTCCTTTCCTTGAAGAGCCGTTTGCGAAGGAAGGGGATCAACGAAAATAAAGATAAAGCGCCAGTTTAACGTTTCCATCTACCATGTGGTAGGAGAGGTCAGTGAATTAGTCTTTGAACAGTGTATTTGGGTAACTTCTACCCATTGCTGAACTGTGGTTGGGAAGAGACCAGCAGAAGGGCTTCGTTGCCCTCTTGTGGCGACTGCTGTGTACTGAACATCCACGGGAGAGATAAGACATCGATCGGCCCCAGCTCTCTGTTCATCTGTCCATCAAGTCTGCCTTACAACAGGCCGTCCTGTTCTGGATCTGTACACGAGGATGTCTATCGTAGAGACGAGGGGAGAGGGAGGAAGGAAGGAAGGAAAAGGGGGGAAGCTGAGACAAGTTTCCATTGTGCTTCTACCTGCTGAGGCGAAGCTTGATGGAGTTCTTCTTCACGACGGGAATGGGGTTGGTTGGGAGGAGGGGAACGTCAGACAGGTCGGCGGTGGACAATCTCTGAGAGGGAAAGGACAGACAGAGGTCAGTTAGACAATATGAATACCTTTAGGCTGCTGTTTCTACTATGGATCAGGGAACCAGATGTGTCACAGGCCCATTTCAGGTGGGTTCTTCACCTGATAAGAGTGCTAAAATGTTTTAGTAAGGATTCAGTTCCATAGCAAGACTTAATTTACCCAATTGCAAGCTGGCAAGTTTAAGAGCACCTGCTCGCGTCAAGTGAGAAAGGGACAGAATCACAAATGTTTGATGCAACCGAATACAATTTAAACAATCCATAATGTGCTATCAGATATCAACAATACCTTAATTTGCTCCCCGTTCTTCACTTCGTCTTGAGTTGAAGGCATCTTCTCAGTCACCTGTAAGAAAAACAATAAAGAAAACATACATCCACATTAAAACACACGACCATAACCACATTCACAGAACTAATCCACAGTATTTCTAAATGACACCACTTCTTTACCTCGATCGTCATACTCTCATCCTCCTCTTTTGGCTCAGTGAGTGGATCCTACAAGGACAAGAAAATAAATACGTTCTATCGGGATAAAAGCCCAACATGGACATACATTTTCCATTGTAACCAAGAATAATTTGAGAGTAGACCTGAGCAAAAAGACCTATTGAGAAAACTATTTTTGACAATGGTTTCTATAGTTGAACATAAGATGCTCTTCTCATGTTTTTCCACATATTGTAATATAATTTAACTACTATTTTGTCCAGGTTTTAGGAGATATCTGACTCCTGTAGTGAAATATAAAATAGATCATATAGGTACAAAGTTTCTAGCCAGTCCTAAATGTTTTTTTAAATACTGTTACAGCGCTGAGTATGACACGAGATATATACAGAGCAAATGGTCTCACTGACTGTACCTTATCAGCTTTGAGCTTCTTGGCTGGCGTCTCTGACAGGGGAGAGCCTGGTCTCTTGGTGGCCGGTGGGCCCGTGGTGGGAGGGGGGCTCTTGCTAGGTGGTGGCCCTGCGGTGGGCCCTTCGATGCCTGTAGTGTTTGTCTCTGGGGCCGACTCCTGCAGAGAGCCATAAAATAGATCTTATACATACGTTTCTAGCCAGATTTTGATCAACATCGGCAGGTACTACTTGTATTAAAATGACTCTATTCTATTCTATTAGTTTCCTGTACCTTATCAGCTTTGAGCTTCTTGGCTGGCGTCTCTGACAGGGGAGAGCCTGGTCTCTTGGTGGCCGGTGGGCCCATGGTGGGAGGGGGGGTCCGGCTAGGCGGCACTGGAGCAGTGATGGAGCGCTGGCGTTTCAGCGTGGGCTTGGCTCCCTCCACGTCTCCTGTGGCCTCTGTCTTGGCCTGGGCGTCTGGATGGGAGACTGTGGCAGATCCAGAACTGGCACTAGTGGTGGTACAAGAAAACACAACAGAGTCAACAAATTAAACTGTGCATTTAGCTTCAGGTTTGTAATCATACATTGAGTACACAACTCAAAAACCCTTCTTACTGTCACATTTTAAGGCTTTCTTAAAACACTTGGTAGCCAACAATGAAGTTTCCACACTTTGTACCTATCCTGCATTAGTACAGCAGAATTTTCCAAACAATTCCTTATTAAATGACTACTGAAATTGATCGATTTCTACGTATTTTTAATTGTTTTTAAATCGACTGCTGTTTTCTTGTATTCTATTCTTTTTATTTTTTTATTTTATGGCATTATGTTAATTCTACTGTCATGTAATTTCTTCACTGTAAAGCACTTTGAGCTGCATTTCTTGTATGAAAGGTGCTATACAAATAAAGTTTATTATTATTATTATTATTAAATGTAGCAAATGTACAGCAGCAGTGCAGCAAGCAGTACATTTGTGGCGACCTCTGCATGTTACAAGACAAGTATGGGACTTACCCAATAGGACTGGGAAGGGGACCCAGTACGACACCCTTATTTGGGGTGGAAGAGGGTACGGCCGTCGGGGAGGGAACGGACATACTGTTGTCGCTGTCAATGGACAGGTCGAGACTGTTGTCATTCATCTGGCGAAGCTCTGTGGAATGCTGCAGAAAACAAGAGGCAGGAACAGTACAGGTTAACTCAAACAACTATGTATTGATCCCGGGGAACAATAAAATAGATAGTTTAGGAGGCAACAACAAACCTTTCTGCGTTTCACATTAGGCAGCAGCTGATGGAGCTGTTTTCTCTTCACATGCATGGCTGATATCTTCATCTCCTGCTCAAACATCTTGCTGCTAATCGCCTGTCTGTAGACTGCAACCGTACAAAGAAAAGATTTAACGCCACCATCACTCCCCTTCATGCCAGTGCAACCTCAATTTAAAACAAAACCTGCTCACCAGTGTCAGTAAAAGACTGGATGTCATAGGTCAGGTCTACGTTGAGGTTTTCAGACCCCTCCATCTTCTTGAAGACAATTCCTATCACCCACATTGTGATCAACTCCTCTCTAGAACAGATAGAAAGGCAGTTGAATTCATTCAGGTTTTATGTAAAGACATTTTCCTGCAAGAATTCACATACTTTTATCCAATGACAGTAACGAGTGTAACGAGAACAATAAAAGCAGGAATGGGGCAAAACAAAAACGGGAATCTCTATTAAAAATGAATGACTTATGCTCCGATGCTCCAGAGAAAGATCGCCGCCATGATTAAAATATGACCGTTAAGTCACGTGGCCTCACTTTTCGTTGCCTTCCTTGGGACCGGGGAAAGACTGCGGGTTGACATGGGCCAGAGTAATGAAGTCGTTTTTCTCCAGACTCCCCACCAGGATCCTGATCTTCGACTCTACCAAGCCGACCCTGATGGAACAGACAAAACGTGATTCTCACCTAGAGGAACGCGCCGATAAAACAGCTGGAAATAAAATATGAAACTTTGTTTTCTCGCCACAAATAAGAAGCAGTCTCACCCAAAGATATGAGATTATCTACAAAGACGTCTTCATTCGTTCCAGTTTCACTCACACTCGGCTACTGCTGCTTACTTATTTATATTTCATTTGTTCTGGGTACTCACCATTCGAGGTGCTGCTTCTCTGTTGGCGCGCTTGCTAGCAACACAATATAATGCCTTGGAACATAAGAGACAGAACAATGCCATTACATCCTGAAGACAAAAGAGTGCAGACAACCCAACACTCCAGGAAGGCCAGGGGACCCGGGTCCCCACCCAGACTAGGTAGGTAGGTAGGTAGGTAGGTAGGTACTTTATTAAATCCCCGAGGGGAAATTCATGTGTCACGGCAGCTCACGAAACACAGCAAACGACACTCTGAACACTAAAACCTGTCAGAGAACGCTATCCAACAGCAGCGGTCAGAGCACTACACTGTTATACACAAGCAGGAGCCTCACTATTGACTTTATCTATGGAAATAGTTGTGAATGTATTTCTTATCAGTCTTCAAAGCGGGCCTAGCTACAGAATAATTAATATTACTGTACACAGGGAGCTGGGAGTCATATTTCACAGTTAATGCTCACTAATCTGCAGTCTACCGGTTATTTACCTCCATTACAAAGCTTCAACGGTATTAATCTAACAATGCTAAAAGGCAAAAGCTACATTGGTTTGCTTCAAATTGTCAGTGATTCCTGTACAGATTCAATGCATTTGTGTAATGAATGCGAAGATTCCAGAAAAAAACAATTCAAGGAATTAACATCACAAGCTGTACACAACTGCTCATTCTCTGGTGTACTTTCTACTTTCTCGTAAGCTTTTAATCATTAGCCAAAATCAATATTGCCTCTTGCTGACCTTCCAGTCACTGAAGAATTACGTCAATCAGAAAAAAAAGGGGGTGTGGATTTTCAGGCCACGATTGAAAAATAAAAAATACTGAGCCCGGGACACACAACAGATTTATTTAAATAAGACGGTACAATTTATCCAATGGAAAAGACAGAAGCTCCAGGCAGCTCTCGAAGTAGAATTGAATAAAGACTGTTCGGGAGCCAGCTATTGAAGCAAGATACGTTAAGAGCTTAAAACAAAACTCCTACGGCAAAAAAATCCACCGCCAAGCAATGCTGGAACAGACTATCCACTTTCTCTTTGGTTAGGTGAACAACAGGCTTCCGTCTATATTCTCAAGTACTAAAATTGAAGTGGAAGATTAAATTACCAACTGGCATCCAGTTAGCAATTTAGGCGAAGCAGTCCAAATTTGTACAAGCAAATTACTCATCACGTTCACATGCTCAGTTTACAAATAAGCAACCCAAATAAATTACATTCTGAAATTTGAAGTAATTAAATTTAGAATCCAATAACCATTTTAAGCATGCAAATGTCCAAAGGCCTAATTGAAGCCGCTTACTTGGAATGAGAATTACCAAATAAACTCAAAGACTCAAAATGTAGAAATACAGTTATGACAAACAAAGGAAAGGAAGTCTATAAAATCAGACTGACAAGAAATACATAGTGCAAATTGTGAACTAAATCATTTTATTTTGAATTGGATACAAGATAATAAGGTACAGGGGAAACCAGGGAACTTTAATATTTAATAGGAATTATTACAACCAAGTACCTACCTACCTTTTATTATGAAAAATACAAAACATCAAATATAAAGCTGTGCTTACATTCGAGGCACAGCTAAAAGGCAAAAGCTACATTGGTTGCTTCAAATTGTCAGTGATTCCTGTACAGATTCAATGCATTTGAAGGAATGATAATGCCTACCTACCTACCTACCTAGCATTCGAGGAATGATAATGGGCTTCAGGCACTGCTTAATATTAACATTATATAAGCATATAAGCAACGATCCTTTGAGAGTCAAGGAGGCTGCAAGAACGCTTTTGAGTTTTACCAGGAAGACTGAGGTGTATATTAGAAAAACTTTCAAGTTGAATAAATAGAAACAATATAAACTGAGAAAAAAATTACATATGGTGGAAAATAGTGTGCATGTGTGTGTGTATTTTGGAAATGGAAATCTTTATTGAAATATCTGAATCTCACCATGTGTGTCCAATAGGATAAGCAGCTTAATACATACTTGTATTTCTGAAAGAAGTTTGGTGCTTCAAATAGTTTGGACCACTCTGCTTTATTCTGCAATATTTCGTCGGTGATGGCAAGGCCTGTGGAGGATGAAGGGAAAGTTTGTTTAACTGAGTGGAACAAAATCCAAACTTTATTTACAGAATAGATTAAGTACCCTGTAGTTTTGAGTTTGTCGTGGTTTAGGCCCAACCACTGTCTATTAATCCAAAAGTACAGCATAATAACTGAAATTGGAATGCCTGTAAATGACTTTTTTTAAGTTGCATTAAATCCACTTTATCATCATAAATCTAATTGTCCCCAATCATGAAATGGAGCTGTGAGCCATTGGTGGTTATCAGCTGACCCTGTTTAAACTCGTCCACCATTACGGCTCGGGTGGAGGCAGACACGTTGTAGGTGGAGTTCTGCTGGGGGTATGCCGGGGTAATGATGGGCATCAGGTGGTAACGGTCACCTGGGGTAACCTGCAAACACAAAGGAATACATCATGGTCAGCTTGCAAGGTTACCTATGCATGCAAGCAAATCTGACACAGGCATTATCAAAAACACTGTTTAGTCAAATAACTAAATGAAGCATGCTACCTTACAATTTGCATTTTACTAATTGCTGTTATTTTCTGTAACGTTTTATGCACATCCTTGATTTTACAACAATATTCACAAGTTTGTATTTTCTTTTATCAACACTATCTATACAGTTCATTTACAGTATTGAAGTCATTTGAAGGACAATGATGCGGCAAAGCAATGGGAACTATCATTACTATCATCACAGTGCTGCTAGTTTGTGTTTCTCGTTACCCTGGGGTCCCAAACTGGAAGGTTGAGGTGGCAGTCCTCTTGCTGCTTCAGCAGAACAGGGTTTGGCCATTCCCTGCAACGCAAATAACATGTCAGGAATGTCAAGTTTACTTACTTCCTCTTTCCTTTACAAAACAATCACATGCAATTACATCAGGCTGGAATTTTGTGAAAGCATGTTAGCACTAATATTATCTTTTTACAATGTAATACAAATTAATTCTCAGCTGCTTTTCATAAGCCAAGTTACTGTTTTTCAATGTGACAGGGAGACGAACAATATCGGGACTACTCACCACTGGGAAAAGACCAAGAAGAATCTGTGCACCAGGGTTGAAGCTACAGCGTTGGGGTAGAGCTGGCAAGTCCTGGCGACCAGCATGGCCCACGATACGCCACCCATGAAGCCCAAGATGTTAGAGTAAATGTTGTGGCCTAGAAGGAGGGTCAAAAAATATATATATCAATACCCCTAGTGTCGAATCGGATCCACCTTTGACATAGGCCTGCTTTAATATGCTCTAGTCCACAGACAAATCCTATTATGTCATATTATTATTATTATACACTTTTTACACTATTTTTACA
>CABFOP010087470.1:0-10552 GCA_900683385.1 Anoplogaster cornuta | reverse complement strand
CACTCACTCACTCACTCACTCACTCACTCACTCACTCACTCACTCACTCACTCACTCACTCACTCACTCACTCACTCACTCACTCACTCACTCACTCACTCACACTCTCTCTCGCTCTCTCTCTCTCTCTCTCTCTCTCTCTCTCTCGCTCTCTCTTGGTAACACACATATAGGTGCCACAACAAATTATGATAAATCTCTGTGGCTTTCTGTTGAAGTGACGCAGAAGAAAAGTGTGTATGAGACTGAGCTTTTGTTTTTAAAAGAACGACCAATGAGCATCTGAGTTTGAGACATTAAATTAACCAGCCAGAAAACAACAGCAAATCAGAAAACAAACATCAATGTGAATCAAATCAGAAAGTGTAGGTAGCTATAGCTGAGCAATGATTCTTTGTCACTGATTGGATACGCTGTCTGCCTGTCTGGGAGGAATGAACGTACCTATTAGAGGAAGAGCAAACTAATTGTCAACAACCCTAGAACTTCTTGAAGAAACTGGGGAAAGACAACCACACTAATGTATTACCCTTATTGTTGTAAACAGTTCATTGAAGTTTTGCAGTTGGTGTTTTGGCATATAGTGGATTCACCCAGACCCACACACAAACCGTCCAATTTGCAACGAGGATTCATTGTTCAATAAGTACCTACAGGTACCCTTTCCGGTTTGAGACACTTTAATGTGTTTTGTTTTCTGATTTGTTCATGTGTTTTGCACTTCAGAGCCACAATAAACGTTATCTTGCTAGCTATCCCATCACATCCAAATGGCTGTAGCCACTTAGCCTGCTAGAGTAAAGCACAGTTTCTTCTGTACATTTGCTTATGGTTTATCTTTAGTTAAAATGAAATGAAGAAAATGAAGAAATACAAAATAGGTGTCCATAAACAGACAATGTTAAATAAATTGAGAATTTGCTCAGATTCTTGTCCCCAGAAGTTTTGATTTTTGATTAAGCGAAGTGATGCGATGCAGGGTGGTCGCTCTTGGCCCGCATGTTCTGTTAGTTATGTAGCTGCCTACTTTCATGACAGTTTCATATGTGTTGATAGTTTCTGTTGGCAATAGACCGCAGTTAAAGGAAATGATTTATGTGCAGTAGAGACATTTTCCTCTCATACAAATGTGACGTGAAGATCTGCTCTTCAAGGTTTCTTTTAATCATGTCAGTCCAACAGTACATAAACATGTAGACAGGGAGGAGAGCTTCATAATTGATGACAGTTGTGTGTGTTGTCAGCTTTGCTTCAATTAGCAACATCAAAACAAGCTGGGTCCGTAATTACAGCTTGCGGTTGATGAGACAACAAAACAGGTTGTCAGATTGATGCTCACACTTCTCACATATTGTTGACACGACATGAAGTACATCACACCTGAATGTGTGCTTTCTCAATAGAAGAAATGTCATTTACTGTAAAACAAAAAGAGTGGACAATTTTGTATGACACAGTCAACAATTATGTTCCACGCTGAATAGACAAGTTGACAGAGTGGAGAAGCATGACACACCACTGGATTGCACATAGGGGCAAATTGTTTTTGTTTGTAGAACTAAAATGGGTGATTGAATGCAGTAATGATTCATTAGAAGAGATCATTCTGGCCAATCTCTGTAGCCTTGTTTTCCCAATGTCTGACTGCTCCAGCTAACAGAGATGAACTTAGTTTCCACCTTGTACTGTTTGGGTCCTGAGAGGGCAGACAGGCAGCAGGGAAAAGAAGGGAAGAAAGAGCTTACATCTCCAAAATAATCCTACACTCCCAAAACAAATCAGCACTCATCTCCAGTCTGAGTGGCACAAGGGTGTACTGCAGGGGAAAGGAATCAATTCCACCTGACCTTCCAACTTAATCACCACGCGCTCCACTGCCGCTCTGCCGAGACCTCCGGCACTCGGAGATGATGCAGAGGGCAAGGTCTGGGAGAGTGAGAGGGAACGAGAACGAAATAAGATATAATTAGCATTGCTGATTCGTGTAAGAGCAATGTTAGAGACAGAAGTGGCTGTAGAGTAAAGCAAATTCTTCAAGGCTGGGTGAGGTGGCATGCATCCTGTCCGCTGACCACCTAGTGACACAGGCTGGATTTGCTGAGGTGTTTTTAGGATCCCCCACAGTACGGCCGTGGCAGGCTGAGTTAATAAGAAGCACGGCGGTCAGGCGAAGGTGAGGAGTACGCAGCATGGGCTCCAGGGGAAGAGAACAGCAGACAGGTTCGACACTGGACAGCAACGTGGACGTGTTTCACAGCTCTCAGTCTGTTTTACACCTACCAAGATTCCAGTTTGCACCTGAACAGTTCAGGTGCTGGTGAGTGCCAACCGTCAAGATAAGAGTGAATTAGAGAGACAGTGGCTATGTGAGACAGTTGGCACTTGCGCTGGCTTTCTAACTGGCTGGTTCAACGTATGATTAAAACAAAGAACCCCTTCCTCAGCGCATCGTGGCTATGTTTCGAGGTTGAGTTAATTCAGTACAGTAGATATTTATGGGATTTGGGATGTTCAAACTCAACCGCGCTGACTTTGGCAGCATAACTTTGTTATAACAGAGACATGACAAAACAATAACATAATAAATTCAGTTTATTTCCTTGGCCACTTTATATATTAATTTCTGTTTTCATTAAGTTCTTTCTTTCTGCAGTCCAGTGGCCACATGCACTCTAGAGTTAGAGCAGAGTTCGTGCTGGAGCCTCTCCAGGTGCCCTTCACTGAAGGGTAGGGGAAAATAGCTTCTCTCTTCCGCCTGCTGATAAGCACACACAGGTGCAAGCAGGCCTCCTGAGACTACGCTGCTTTTCTCCACAACACAGGAGCGCTAGTCCTCCCTGCAGAAGGTCAATGAGAGGGAAATCTGCCTCTGCCTGCCTGGGGACCAGGATGTAGAGGAGACTCGATGACCTGACACCACAGGCCACCGGGCTGCACAGGTCCAACGAGTTAAGGAAGTAAATTATGTATGATCTAGTTTGCAGACAGCAAATCTATCCTTGTTTGGTTTCATACACTCGAGAAACATGACATGTATAGTTGAAGGACGGTGCACTTGCCACTTGTTAGTCAAACATATGGCAAATGGAAATTGCAGTAATGTCGCAGATATTCTCAAGCGTTTGAAGTCACTATGTCTTCCCAGTATATTTCAGAGGTCAATATTTGCTGAATGTATTGGCTTCAGTAAATACTGCAGTCCACACACATAGTGCTTTATCCAGCAGAGCTCTCAACTAGCTATGTGTTGTGTGCACCAGTAATGACACAACACAGAGCCAGGCAGGTGGTAATAAAGACTCTCTTTCTGCAGAGATACCTCATAGCCTCCCTCTCACTCCCCCTTAATTTATTCCCCGAGGTGCTATGAGTGATTTTGTCTGTTCTCTCCCTTATATTAAACATCACACCCTATTAGCTCTCAATAATCATTTGCTGCAGCCCAGGACACAATGATTTCCCTTGACGCATAAAACTGCAATAATGTCAACTCAGTTTCAGAAATAATATTGCCATCATTCGTTTTTATGTGTCTCCCCCGGCTGGAGAAAATAGCTCCATAGGACTCGCTCACTCTCATATGAAGAAAACAAAGCATTTGTAAATTTCAAAAGTTGCAAAAAAATACAGTTTCTGCACATTTCTCCAAACTCTGGTTTAAAAAACAAGAGTTGAAAATAAGCCACATGCTTTAACTACAGTATTTGCTGAGAGAAAAGCTGGATGAATATGTTCCATATTGTACTAGCTGGTCAGAATGCAGTTATAACACCACAAACATAGAATAATTACCTGTTCTCAGAGAGAAAGAGTTATAGTGTGGTATTGTGGTCTCTCTGTATAGAAAGTGGCACAAGACAAATGTGTGAGATGATATTTAAAACAAACTATTTCAAATTGACTGTTTGGCTCGGTGCTTCATTTTGTATTGAGGTCTTAGTCATAAGCATCATCTAAAGTCTGGATTATAGATCACCCTCCAAAATGTAGAGACTAAAGGCTTTTATCTCTCTGATGATAATAAGAAGGAGCTTTACGTGGTGTGAAGTTACAGTAGAGCTTCAAATTGTGTTCACACTCTGGCCAGTTAATTGCCAGGCAAATGTTGGACTGGGTGAATCAGGGTGAGGTAAAGACCAAAATCAAATTCGATGTCAGAGAAGGCAGAAAATAGTTGGAGCTTATTAAGTAGGGGCAAGTTAGCCTGCTCATTTCACATTTCTTCGGGCAGATATTGTCGACACAGCGTGAAATAAAACACCCGCCACGGACAGACAGCTAGGGCAGGGAGGGATCAGGAAAGTGTATCTTCTGTTATGTGACAAAAGGAATAAGGGGGCATTATTAAATCTCACATAATGGGCTGAAATGTGAATTCCAAAGAATTTCAACTTAATAAGCTGTTATTCTACTGTCTTGTCACAGTTTGGTATGAAGAAACTGTCTGGTGAGAGACAAGAGAGGAGAGTTTACCCTGCCCTCTAATCTGGAATATAACACAGATGTACTTTGCAGCTCCGTGAGGAATGTAAAGCAGAATCAAGATACAGTACACTTTCTCCTTTAGAATAACAGTACTAGCGTGACATAAAAGCTCATTTGAATGTAGAAATTCAAACATTACCTTGGTCAACAAATTGAGTGTCCCATTCAATGTCAAGTGAGCAGCTCCTGGGTTTACATTGCTATGACGTCTCAATTCAGTCTTTTTGAGTTCTTGCTTTAAGAGAGAAATGTCCTTGCTCACATACATAATACTGGTCAAGGCACATTTTTCATTAAGCCGTATTTCCTTTTAAGAATGCAGGGGGTGGACCACATAATAGAAACACCACATGAAAACGTAGTCGTATTAAGATGAATGGCAATGTGTAAATACGTATGACATTCACCACTTATGAGTTTTCAAGCCAATTAACAGGGCACAGTCTCAAAAACCATGACAACATATCCCAAACCCAGACAAACATCAGCAAAGAGGAACGGTGGTGGCAAGCTCGCCAACAGGGACACATGGACACGCAACAGAATAGTTGCTAAACACCACAAAACTACAGCTTCAAAAATACACAGAACTGAATCAACACCTCTGAGACACAGTCTAAACAAAAGCTGTATGTTGTGGGCTTCACAAAGATAGTATTTATGGAAGTGCTGCCATTTGGAAACAGCTTATAAATAAAGACCAATGCACAAAGACGGATAAACTGGTGTAAGGAGCACAATACCTGGAGCTCTGGCAATGGGAAAAAGGAATATGGTGTGATGATGATTTTTCCTACATCTAAACAGGATTATATTATATTATATCCTCCCAAGGCTTCCCCAATCGCCAGATCTAAAAATGATTGAACCTTTATTGAAGTTCTGATTTCCACCTCCTTCATCCATCAGAGCACTGAATGAAGAATGGTTCAGTATCCCGCTACGTAACAGGATTTAGATAATAGCTTTCCAAGGTGGACTGAAGCTGTTCTGCCATTAAACGGTGGCTCCACACCTTATTAGGTATATGATATTCATGTATTGTTTGGTCTTTCCATTATTTTCACCGCTTCGCTGTATGTCAGCATTCAACCTGGTTCAGAGTTTTGAGCTCATTTCCTCAAATCTTATGAGACTGTGTATTTGGTGAGAATTGTCAGCACTTATTCAGGTACATTGTAAAGGCCACTCTCTCTTCCCCCCTCTTCTTACCATGCTGAAATTAATTAGAGAGAGATGCTCACAGCTGAGAGTGGCATAGGAAAACTGGAAGCATATCTGTCAAACACTATGCACAACATGTCCTGTGCTAATTACCAAAGAAGACCACAAGTATGAGGTGAGGTGCTCTTATAAACACAAATAAAACCAATGTTTCTCTGTGAAAGAAGCTTTACAAAGATAATTAGTTATCCTTGGTGCATTTTGATGCACTGTCAATTGTCTGATGATACAGTGGCCTCTTGAGGATTCAATGTTTTGCCCACTACTTTTCTGCTTTTTCCTCTTTTCTTCTTCAATAGATGGCGCCCAAGTGCATGCTTTAAATCTGCAGGGCTTGGCGTGTCAGGCAACATACATTTCTTCATAATCTTCCTGTAGTAAGTAAATAAGTAAGTCATCTGTGTTGTTCTGCTGCTGATATTATTGTCCTTTTGTACCTCACTTTGTTTCATTTTCCAGTGGAATAAATGGGGCAACTTTTATGGAAGTTTTTATTGGACTTTAATAGTTGTAACCCACAGAAGACAATCCACAAATATGTACCATGATCCAAAAAGATCTCACTATACGCAAACATGTATTTCTTTTATTTGTGTTGGGAAAAGTCATATAAAATACAGAGCGATTTGCAAATACGCATAGGCCTACCTTACTGTGTAAATACATACAGTATTTTAATTTCACATAAAAATGTTATAGATTTTACAAATGTAAATAGTTTCACCACAACAAATACATGTAAAGTCATATATACGCATTTGTGAATCCATTTGTACAAGTGAAATGGGTTTTGCACATTTGTAGATCGCTTCCTGTCGGTTTGTGGGCCACGTGACATTTGTGACTTCACTCCTATTTATTTGTGGATTTTTGTCCAATTCATAGCCAATCTGTAGCTACACCATCAGTGTAGCTAGTAACAGTAACAGGAGACAACAAGGAGAAGGAGAGCAGCCTGGCTTCAACCAGGAGGTGAAAGACAAAGTGGAGCATCTTTATTGTGGTGGTGTTGTGGTGAAACCATTTACATTTGGAAAACCTATAACATTTTTATGTGAAATTAAAATATGTGTTTACAAAGTTATGCGTATTTGCAAATCACTCTGTATTTTATATGACTTTACACAACACAAATAAAAAAAGACATGTTTGTGGATAGTGAGATATTTTTGGATCATGGTACACATTTGTGGATTGTCTTCTGTGTGTGACAACTATTAAAGTCCAATAAAAACGCTCATAAACCTTAACGTGACTCTTCACTAAGTATTATTAAAGGACATTGCGGTCATGTTTGTCTAATTCGAGGATCTTTCTTAATCTTTATCGGCAGTAAAGCAAATAATGGTCAGCCATCGCCGGTGTTAAAGCTTAACTACCCCACCAAAATAAGGTTTCAAATTGTACACCATTATCAGTGACTCAGATTCCATTAGCTCCAGTGAGATGTGTTGCACTGATGGTACTCCCACATAATAGCGGGAGTCAAAGAACTCAGAAGCACCTATAGCTGTTATCTAGCTTGAGGCAGGCAAACTGTATTGCCTTTCCATTTCAAAGAAAATCTCATTGCTGGATCAGGTTCCACAGGCAGGCTGGTCCAGTGACTTAACCAGTGCTGATCAGAGCGGACTTTAGAAAGATTCAGCTCATGTTGCCCTGTGTCAGCATCACTCAGGAGAAAATAAAGGCATCCTCCATTCTTACATTCCTGCAGTAACCTCAGTAGGCTACTTCAATGTGTGAAGGATGGAGGTGGAGGAGGGGGTGAAAGCAAAACATTCGTTTGTAAGTCAGCCTAAAGCACACGCAGAGCTTTAGCTATGTTCTTTTTGCAAAACCTCCATCTGAGTCCTTTTTTATGTCATTGTCATGTCATGTCATTTCTCCTGAGCAACTTGATATCAAAGACAATCAAAGACAATAATTGGAATTAGGGTTTGTGATAATATACAATTTGCACATTTTAGGTAGACTATTTTGTTTTAAAGTGTCTTGTAGATGTCCGAGCTAGTTTTCACAGGTTATAGGTAAGGTGAGGCTATACTACAGACAGGGAGAGATCCTGCGACATGCTCAGTCTTGTCAGCATTCCACAGCACTCTGCAGCACTGCTTCTGGAAAATTCCTACCTGAGTGAACAGAGAAAAGGCAGGGAAGTAAGAAGGATAGTTGAGGAGGGAAAAAATAGAGCCTTCAAGTGCTTGACTGACAAAATAAATGTTTCATTGTTGGATTTAATTCCTCAAAAATCAACGTTGCTGTTACTTTTGAAAAAGCTGTTACTCTTGGAAAATCCAAATGTCATGAATCTACACCACATCTTGGAGTTGACCAGATAAACTTTAATTTCTGGGCTCCCCAACGATTTAATAAAAAAGGGAATGAGATGAATATTTATCATAGATTAGATAGCAGTCCTTTCAATCAAATCCCAAACCCAGTACTATTCTTATCCGCATGTAAAGTAGGAACTATTCACTGCACTGTGTATTTCAGTGTGCTAAATAGGCACTTGCAGAACTATACACCTGCCTTCCTTGTTACCCTCAGCCAGATAAAGAGCTTGGCCTTTGAAGAGGAATCAGCATAGATGTGGATACATAATTTAGTTTCCTAGCCTGTGCTATCCAACCTTTGCTACCAAATAAATATGTAAAGCCAGGGGCTATGGCTTTTATTTTCAAAAGTCAGAAACTCATTCTCCTCCTCATGTTTCATTCAGATAAGCAGAGGCCAGAAAATAACCAATACCAGATTACAAACTCTCAATCTGGTACCAATGACTTCTGGAAATAGACTGCTAGATGAATTGTCTCCAGGTTAAATATCAGCCATGCACTCTCTGAGTGTGTTTGTCAGTCACGTATTGATGTTGCGTTAACAACCTTTCTATTTCTTTAGTTTAGTCTGACTCGTCATTTTAAGATAATTAAAAATGTTCTAATGTAATAACTTTGCTTATTTAATTGTTACACTGCATATGATTAAATGAATGTGACAAAATGAAAAGAGGGCAGAGACAAAAGAATACAGAAAGTCTTAAAACCATTCCACTTTCCAAAGGAGGTTACACAGTCCCCATCCACATACTGTAGAAGCCCTTTGCTGACTGATGTCGGATCATCTCCTCTTAAGTGCCTTGACGCTGAAAAATTTGGTGTCACCAGTAATGTACTTTTGCTGGCTTAGCTCAAATAATCCAATAACTCTGTCTATATAAGTGAAATCTAGAGAACTTGAGGGGAAACGAGTCCATAAGAGGAATGGTTCAGCTTCCACGTCTTAAAGGTGTTGAGATCCACCAGGGAATGGTTCGTTAGAAGTAGCAGCTGGCATTCATAGCTGCTGACCTTTCCTGCAGGTAGTCCATGTAATTAACACACAATAATGACGGCTTTCTCAGATTGGCAATGGCCTTACTCGTTATCAACGTTTCTCGATCAATTATTTTCTATTTCTGATGAAGGCATCAACATTCCCACGCAAGAAGTGCGGGTATCCATTTAATCCATTCCTCTATATGATTTGGCCCTCGGCATACAAAAACCACGTTGTAGTGCATATGTGTGTGTGTGTGTGTGTGTATCATTTTCGCACATAGCATATATGTTGTGATAATCACACCTCCTACACATCTCACAGAGATATTTGTGTTGATTCAATTAAGAAATGAACATCCCCCAACATCTATCTATCAGTCTGTATGTCTATCCATGAAATCTGATTTATATGTTTAGAAAATGTGTGTTAGAAAAAGTCTTAACTACCTATATAATATCGATGTATTTATAATATTGTGTTGTATAATGTAAGTAATGTTGGTCACTAGCTAGCTAGCTAAACCATCAAAACTTTGCATTGGTGGGCACAGTCACACCCATATACCTGAAAGACCAGTGTATTATGCTTTAGGACAATATTACATCAAGTCAAAATCAATCTGAGATACACTTCGGATGCTGTACTCGGCAGGAACAGACCACTGCTATTTTCCTGGTGGTGTTTGTTCCCCGCTCCTTTCAGAATATGACCAAATAACCTCTATAAAGTGAGAGAACCAGTGCAGCGCTCACCCGGGCACACCTTCCTTCTGCTGCTTGTTTTGTCTCAGGATTTACTTTTGACTGTGGAGGCTGAATCTAAATTGTCTCTCGGTGACCCCTTTCAGTCAAAACACATTGGTCACAACCTGGACAAAGTGTTGTGTCGAGGCACCCAACCCTTTCTCTGGTGGGCTGGAGAGAAATGTCTTTTGAGGATTAGTCAATAAAATGGGATTCGTTCAAAAAACAAAGTTTGGAGTGGCATATTTAGTAACTAAAATAGTTTATTCCCACCTGAGTCAGTCAGTTATAGCACAATGAGAGTGCACTTTACTTGTATTCTCTGCAATTTCTGATGCTTTGTTGATAGAGAGCACAACAACCACACACACACTGAATCCCTGGAGCCTGGATCCTTACCCTAATCACCATCGGACCATTTGGAAGCCGAACATTTCAACAGTGTGACATCTGACCCAGGTACTCCATGGTTGTCCTGTTGTGTGACCAGGTTAACTAATGGACTAGCTAATCAGAGGACGTGCGTTGTGTAAGGGGCGGGATGGTGTCCGTCTATCCTTTGTTAATAGATGAGTCCTTAAAACAGCGCTGACCTCTCTACTACCCCCAACCCCCCCCCTCTACAACACACACACACACACACACACACACACACACACACACACACACCAACACACACACACACACACAAACACACACACACACACACACAACCAGTCAGAAGAAAAACGAGAAACCTCTATGTCGATGCTGCGATCAGGCGCTCGCCTGAGGAT
>CABFOP010087469.1:0-17687 GCA_900683385.1 Anoplogaster cornuta | reverse complement strand
GTGTGCCAGCACCGGAGAGGAGAAAAAGCCGTGACGAGACTATAACAGAAAGCCTTTTTTTTTTTTTTTTTCTTCATTGTGATGTCTTACCGTGCTTGATTTTTGTGTTGTTGTTGTTGTTGTTGTTGTTGGTTTTTAAACTTCCTGGGAATGGAAAAACTTTGCGCAAATCTGCCACGTCTGGACTGTAGTAAAAACTCTCAAGAAAGAATGAAGTAACCGCTATGGAGCCGGACAATGCCCCGGACTCCAAACTCAAAACAGCTGGAGTCGGGGGGTAAGTTGCCGAACAAATAAGCTTTCCTCTCTTTTTGTGTGTGTGATGGGTTACCGGGTTCATGACGGGCTCGGATCAATGCGCCTGCATGGGTGGCACCACCTGCGCACTCCTCTGCGTGGATCAATGCATGACTGAGATGTCCACTTGTCATATTCATAAAGCTAGTCGAAATATTATTACAACATTAATAGGCTTAAAGATTCCTGCAGAATAGTGTGTGTGTAGTGTTGCAAAAAATATATACTGAGGGATATCATGATATTTCTAAAGTCTGATTCTGAAAATAATGTGGCCAGAATTTGGAAATTGTTCTTTAATTGGCTACTTCTTCTTTTGAGTTTGGAGGAAGCATGTGTACTGTACTGCACTGTACTGTACTGTACTGCACTGCACTGTACTGTACTGCACTGTACTGTACTGCACTGTACTGTACTGTACTGTACTGTACTGTACAGCTTGTATCAGAGTGAACTGCCAATGATCTGGGACTGATTTGAGGGGTGATGTATGAGAGGAGGAGAAAATCCTCTCCTTCTCCTCCCTCTTTTCTCTCCTCCCTACTGTGCATCTCACTAGGCTGGTTGGCCAGTCAGCCAAGATGGGAGGGGGAAACAAAACTCAAATTGTTGCATCATATGAATGTACTGTACATCCCCGGGACTTGGTCGCAAACTGCACTCCCGCCTTTATTCCGGGTAATTGTAGTGAGAGCAGCAGTTGAGACGTACTGGGGTACGTTCCAACCAAAGGTCCGTGTGTCTGTGGTTGAATGGTGGTTTTCAGTGTCTCCAACCCCTGGCACCAGTGCGAAGGGTTTAGGGGTCACTGGGAGGCCTCACCGTGTAAGGAAAACCACAAACGTAAACAGTTTTCACAGATGATGGTCATGTTGCTTTGGCTATGGCACTTGTCACCGAGCTGAGATAGCATTGACATTTAAACTATTGGCCTGTACCGCATCAGAAGAAGAGAAACCAGGCTGCAATGTATTCTGAGTGCATCAAAATAACCTAATATTTTGGCTATATGCTGATAGATAGCCATGTTGAAAGATAAATATATAAAATATATTCTATATACAATCAAACCCCAATCATCTTGTGTGGGCCACGCAATGTTTTTTGTGATGATTTCAGATGTTTATCTTTCATTTAGAAATGGAGATTTTCCTTTCCTTTCATGGTGAGGTGTTGCATGCTTTTGGAGGGTCTTCACACACAGCCCAAGGGAAGCACTACCCAGCCTAGCCAACCTCCTCTTATCTGGTCTGGTGACAAGATAAGAAAATGCTCATTGACTTGAAACAGATGTAGAGGCTTTGAGCAGAGCAGACCTGCTGCCAGTGCCGCTTCAAGTGGTTCTGCAGTAGGTCTGACCACTGTGGAAGGTGTGGAAACAGGAAGTTGGGAGGTTATACTAGTGAATGAGCTGTTAGAGTTTACTGATTTGCAGGTTGTTCTTTTAGTATGCTATTGCCATTTAATGTTCACATGCTATACGTGATATCCACATAGTGTAAACAACTACATATCAGGCACTTCCAGGTCTCTTTCCCGGTTTTCTGAAGACATAAGATTATTTTTCTTATAGTTTGTAGTACGTTAGCTGTGTCTGCTTTAGCTATATTATCAGTGTTAGCAGTGTAAGACTCACATTAGCTTCCGTGTTAACTGAATGCCACTTAACCTGACTTTTATAGCTGACTAAACCTATTAATATTTAGCCATCCATCTAGGATAGATAGAATGGCTAAAGCAGACATAATTAAGTTCCTCTTCACTACAGCGTTATCTACTTTCTTGTGACAGTGAGTCTTCTGAAAACACAGTGATGATTTGATGGCTGCCCAATTCCAATGTGAATCAGGATGAGGCCAGCAGTAGGACTTCAAGTTAGCGGTCAAAAAGACCCCGGAAGCGCCTGATGCATAGTTGTTTACACTACATGAATATCACATATGCATTAGGCTCGTAATATGTTTTGTGAACGCTCAACATCTGTACGAATTCACAATTTGTCACTGAAGAGCAGTGATTTACTGTACTACTGTGTGCCTTGATTGTCTGCATTTGCAAGTGTTGTCAACTTTTTCTGTTTCCCACAGGAGAGTTCTGATTCTTTGGACTATACTATGTTGCAGCTGCTCTCTAAGACTTTCACAAGCACAAGGTGAGTACCGCTATGAACAAGGATGGGTTTAGCTTGTTTTGTTTTGAGTTATAGGAGGTTAGAGTGACACACAGATACACAGAAGGGGTGAAATACGTAAGTAAGTTAGCCATCCCAATAGGGGCCCCCTTGCTGTACACATGTTCATGTTTGCCGAAGATATCCAGGGATTAACTATGGCCGAGGTAGATCAGCATTTGGTCAGCTGCAACTCTTTCAGCATTGCTGTTTGATCTATCTAGGCCAGAAAACTTGGACTCAGAATGCTCACTCTTCCCTGGGAGAGATAGTAAGACTGTGCTGGAGATGGCTTCTTCTTTGTCTCCTTTATCCTCCTCTGGAAGTGGGTGTTTGTGTACTGAACAATTGAATTGGATTAGCTGGAAGCCTTGGACATCCCTCAGAATATGGCTTCCTTCCCATGGCTTCATTTTTTGAGGAATTTGAGGATGGGGGATTTTAAAGAGGATGTATGAACTAGAGCATCAGATTTTGCTGTCACTGCATCCTGTGTCTTGCATATGGTCTATAGCATCCCTTGCTGGCATGATGTTGGAAGGAAGGGTTGGGTAATGTTTTACTTTACAATGGCCATCGTCCAGTGTATTGACCTATGGAAAGTTATTCTAAGTACACAATAATAGTGGTGCAAAGGATCACAAAACTCACGGTTTGGATTGTATCACAGTTTTGATTCACGCATCGGATAATTTTTCAGATCAACAACAACAACAACAACAAAACACACCAAATGTGTGGCCACACTCGATGTATTGCCATTCTCATCTGGCTTTCTCGTGGCACAATGCCTACATGCCATAATGGTTTTGTCCACCAGCCTTCCTCCGTCATCATTAGATTTGACAGGGAAGCCAAAGT
This sequence comes from Anoplogaster cornuta, assembly GCA_900683385.1. NCBI lineage: Eukaryota > Metazoa > Chordata > Actinopteri > Trachichthyiformes > Anoplogasteridae > Anoplogaster > Anoplogaster cornuta. Next base: position 14,359 of record CABFOP010087469.1, on the reverse strand, counting down.
GCTCCCATACATGCGACTTAAATGATGCAGGAGGCTTTTCGAGTTCTTCCGCTCTTCCTTAGCCATGACTGTCTTCCCGGATTGATTCATTGGGATTCAACACACAATCAAATCCACCTTCAGTGCTTCAGAGTAAAACACAGCATGCATCTGTCTTGTCTGTATCTTTTCACTGAAACTCTGCATTGAGATTTAGGGAATTATTACTTTAAAAAGTAACAGCGGCAGTGAAACTATATTTCACACTATGATGGTTAAACTTTGCAATTAATCCGCGGTTCACATGCGTGCCAAACCGTGGGGGGATCCGTACGGATCACGGATCAACTACGGTCCGTTACACCACTACACAATAATACTTCCTAAGTGCTTAATAAAACATTCCCTAATACATAATTTGCTTACAAGGGTGTAATACTGTAAGAAGTACCTATACAGTGTTATTGCATTCCTACAACACTTTCCATGGGTTAATATGCTAAACAAGGCTACTGAAAAGTGTTACCAAGGGTTACAGTAACTTTGTGTCGATGAAGGGGTGAAATAAAGTTTAAGGAAGTAGTGTCTGAAACCTCACTTTATTGAGTTTATTTTTTTACAGGGACAATGCACATTATAAACGTGAATAGACAAAACAGACAGTAGTAGCATTGGGATTAGGAAACTAGGAATGAGGATTGTGTTCACACACCTAATTGAGCCACATTTTTTATTTGTGTTTTAAGGTTGGCAAAAGGTTCCAGACATGAAAGGCTTAATTGAGAAAACAGGCCAGACCTTATGGATCTGCTGCTCGTAGTTTTCTGTTTAATAAAAGCACTAAGTGATGGAGGAGCCCTGCTATGAAGTAGCTTGAGTGGGAGACATGCAACTGAGAAGTTAATAGCATATTCCCATCATGGAGATAATGTTACCATGGTGGTAGCTATTAGGTTGTCCATCTAGCACTTCGAGAGGTAGTTTGTATGCGTTGAGATACATTTTGGCATCCTCAGCAGTTAAGCAATTATGTATGTATCTGAAATTAGAAAGATTGTATTTGATTGCTTGTGTTACCTTTTCACTTGTTTTTTGAATGTTAGATTAGAATCAGGTAAACTACCAAGGCACTTGATGTCAGATACTACTTGCAGCTTCTCCCTGGATACATAGATATCTCTCACAGAATCAGATGCTGTCCTTGTGAGGCGTATATAGACTTTCAGTCCCTGAGCCACTTGGGTACATGAACCAGTGTTGCAGTGAGTTAACTTGCTTGTCTTTTTGCATGAGTATAAATGATTGTGTCATCAGCGTACATTTGGATTTCAGAACCCATGCCGACTGATGGCAAATCATTTATATAGACTGAACAGTAGAGGTCCCAGGATACACCCCTGGGGCACTCCCACATTCCCATGATCTTTTTCTTTCATTAATTCCCAAATGTGATCATTTAACTAAGGAATAGTGCTCTTATGGCCATATTTAGGTTTTGCATTGGTTGCATTGCATTTAATTAGTATGCTAAACTAACAAGGCTTTGTAGAAGAGGATAAGTTAAACTGGTTCTTAGAGAGTTTTCTAGCTATGAGAGTCAAATAATCATCAGACAGCAGGGTAACCATGTTGAAGGAATAGGTCTATCTGCTTTATTGTTGAAAATGAGATCAGTCTGTGTTGTACAGTAGATGAGCAAGTAACCCTTGTTGGCTGTTTAACTAGCTAAAAGGCTGCTGCATCTTATTGCATTAAATATATCCTTTAATGTCAATCATCAAGCCTCCACTTGTCCATACAACCCTGTCTCTCCTAAAAACTAAAGAAAAATCATTCAGCAGCTACCTACACTGTGCTTGTTTCAATTAACCCTTGAATAACTGTGACTAGTAACAAGTAAGGCAATCACAAAGTAGATCGCAAATCACAGAATGAAAAAATATTTGTTTTCATCATGTCCCCAATGCAAATCATTTTAACCACACAATGGGAATTCAGCTGATGAAGGAATAGTTTGTTCTCATTTGATCATCAGTTTGATGTTCTTCCCATGTGTGGGTCTTTCGGTTGAGCTGACCTCCCCTCCCCAGACACTTCCCTCCTCTCCTAACATCACTAGTGTCTGCACTTCTCTATCTATTGTTGAACTGTAATTTATCATCTCTCAGTTTGGTTTAGTGTTCCCCACATTTGTTTTGTATTACTTTGGTAAAGCTTGGATATTGGAGCTCTATATTGAAGCTTTGTAGTTCAGACACTGTAGATACTGAGAGGATTAACTTATTCAAGACACACTGATTACCCTGACTTGAACAATTCCTGCTAGATAGATTAATTCCCCTGCCTTGCTTCATTTAACACAAAGCTTTTGTTTGACATTACTGATGATTTGCAGCAGTGCCTAACAATAGACAATAGTATAATAACAGGAAGATTTCCGGTCTGTTCTGTTTTTCAAACATACACCAAAGTGAGTGTTTATTGTTATGCTTATGTAACTGATACAGGATAATAGATTCAGGATCATCTTGGTGTTGTAATGTAGCACTGAACAAAGCACATTTATTGTACATATACGTTTTTGTTTGAGTACTTGCTTGAAATAAAGGCTATTCTCTTGCTAAAGTGAGATATTGATTTAATTGAACTTCTGAAATACAAAAGTATGAGCACAATTAGATTGTAAACAGAGCAGTATAATGTGTGAACATTACCCTTGTTTCCGCCCCATGAGATAGCAATTAAAACCTGGAGAAAACTACTGGAATCTTGTGCGATATGTCTTCATAAGCATGGGCCCCTGTCACAGCCATCATCTTAATTCAACAGACTCATCATTTTCAAACAAAGTGAAAGGCCTTTTCTGTCTCTGCACTACATATCCACCTCTTAAAACACTACCACTGTCCTCTCCAGGGACCCATGTACTGTAGCCTCTGCTCTCTGAGATTGACGTAATAATTACATAATCTGTGGCCATCAATGAAATTGAATGTTGATGTGGGCCCTTACAGTCTTTTTACATTGCTTTTACCACAGAATTTCCATTAGTCTGACTTTAAACTCCTGAACTCCCAGCTTGGCATCAAAACATATTGAAGTATCACTCACGTTACTGCCCTTTCTTTATTCAATCTGCAATGAAGAGATCAAATCAGTTCATTCATTCATTAGATGCTGTATCGCTTAAGGCATTCAGGGGACATGGGTAGAATTTCCTCTCTTAGGATCTTAGGCTTAATTCAGTTTCATCTTTCAACTAATCTGATATCTCCTTTTATAGGCTTGCTTGTATGTTGTTGATTCTGCTCACCTTTTAATTTTGTGTTATTTCTTATGTTTTTATTTGTATAACCATTTTATTTTGAAGGTCTCCCTATGTTTGTCTCCGTTTTTAGTATTCTCACTTCATGCCTTTCTATAAAGCCCTTTGTAAACTCACTTTTAGATAAGTTCCGTATAAAGGTTGTTATTACTGAGTATATAACTGAGTATGAAAACAAAATATGAATCATACATGTAGACAGTATATGTTTGTTGGGAGCCAAAGCTCATAAGTAGCATATTTGTTATCAACTAATCACATTTCAAGTATGGCATGCATTGGATTTTTTTTATTTTTATCTCAGAGTACAAATGGAGGTCATGATAATGTAAAAACATACACAGACTTCACAGACTAATTGTTGAATATCTCTGGTCAAATGGTACAAACTGACTGTTTATCTCTCTTCTGTTCCTCAGAAGATGTGGATGTTCTGCAGCAGCTTGGGCTCTCCGGGCGAAGGGCAGGGGGGCCTTCATCTTCAGGCACTCGCTCCGTCCCTAATGGCATCATCCCCTTCAAATCTGGAGTCATCCTCACTCAGAGGGCACGTATCCAAGTACCTCTGCGCACTGTTCTACCTACTTCCTACAGCTCCACCAATCTCTCCCTGATCCTCAGCCTATCTGCCCATCGCGTCAACAGTGCTTTTCTTTTCTCGGTCTTGTCTAAAAAAAAGAAACTGCAGCTTGGAGTGCAGTTCATCCCAGGGAAAGTCCTGGTACATGTAGGGCTGAGGAACTCTGTGAGTTTTGACTATGATGTCCATGATGGCCAGTGGCACAGTGTGGCCTTGGATATTCAAGGCCAGCAAGTGTTCTTATATACTTCTTGTGGAAACAAAAGTGTACATGCAGACTTGCATTCTAAAAAAGAAGAGGCCCTGGATCCAGAGGGCTCTTTCCTGCTGGGCAAGATGAACCAGAACTCGGTGCCATTTGAAGGTGCCATCTGTCAGTTTGACATTTATCCCTCTGCTAAGGCAGCTCATAACTATTGTGATTACATTAAGAAACATTGCAGAGAGGCCGACACTTATCGGCCCATTTTTCCACCCCTGCTACCTCTAATTCCCATAGACCCAAACATTACTGTCACCCATATCACTCCACTGTCAATGACAGAACTATCCAAAAAGGCCCATAGACCTAGTTTGCCCTTGACGGAGGAAAAGACTAGGACTATGTTTCTTGTTCCAACTCACCGCTCACTGATGCTGAACGAAACCGCTACGTATCAGACTTTGAGTACTCCAAAGCCTGGTACGATGTCTGTTTCTGAGCCTGTTCTTCCACGGTTGGAACACCCACTTAGGTTTGCTACTCAAACTGTTACTGCATCTCTTAGGACCAGTGTGACATCAACAAACCCAAAACCAACGTCATATGGCAGCGCCGGAAAGAACACGGGGCAAGGAGATATTAAGATCCAGAAACCCAGCATGGCTTTACCTGCTTCCACCAAGCCACCAAAGCTGAAGCCAAATCTCAAGACCACAGCTGCTTCTACACAGGGGTCTTCTTCAAACGCCTACCTTCTCCACAAGAAGCCGTTGACCACACTAGCTCCAAAGAAACCTGAGCCAAAAGTGACCAATATGCAGGATGTCAAACCCACCTCGCTTACTCTAGTCATAGTCACTCCAGCTGCAACAGATGGCCTTCAAACATTTGACTTGGAACCAACCCAATTCTCACTGCTGGCTGGACCACCTGGACTAAAGGGAGAACCAGGACCACCGGTGAGTGTGAGCTCTAAAAAAAAAACCCCAAAACAACTCACCTGAAACTCCTTAAACTCTGTGTGCTTGCATGCTTGTCACACAATAAGTACACAATGAGCGCATCTTTGTGCACACACTGCATTTTTATGTGGCGGTATGTGTGTTTAGCCTACCATGAGTGTATAGTGTTTATTTTATAAATGCATGCCTCATGAAGTAAGGCATTAGACTTGTGATAGATGGATGTCTTTAACTCAAACCTGCCATATTGCCTGATATACAAGTATGACTGCTTGCTTTTAAAATGAAAAGATTTGACCCACTTTTAAGTCCAGAAAATGAAGCCCCTTCATTGACTGCTGACATGGATTGTTCCATTGACCCCTGGCTGTGTGGTTTAGAAGACACCAAGCATAGCATCCAGATTGTTATGTATTTGACCACAGAAGTGTTGTTTGTGTTGACACATTTATTTTTTTCCGTATAGTATGAAGGACTTGCATCTAGACTGTCTATCCCTTTCAAATTGGTTGTTCATTAATGTGAGATTTCCTTTTTAGCAGCATGGGTAGAAATAGTCAGGCTCCTAGTTGGCCTTTGCCAGTTGCTGTTTGTCTGACTGAAGGGGCTGGCGGTGGGGTGTTAGATTCCTCCGAGAGGGAGTGTGACTGTTGGAAGAATGGAGACCTTTAAAGTAGGGTCAAAGGTAAAATGGATCAAGCACCTCTAAATAATTAACCATTTAGACTCCAAAGACTAAAACTAGGAGCCATACAATATGGATACAGTGCTTTATCCCCATTATTGAGCGCTTTAGTTTATGATTTCTTGCAGAGATTGCAGAGTTTGCACTGCAGAGTTTCTTATTAGGAAAAATTGTCTTTCCTTAAATTCTTACAAAGAAAGATCTGTTTTACCATTGCATAGAGAAATGGCTACATTAGAATTTATGAATCATTGAAATGTTTGAACAGCTTTCAAGACTATAACAAGTCTGATTGTTCAGCTTGCGGCAGACCATTGAAAGTCCATGGACATGGTATGTTAAATGTTAAAATGTCATGGTGTCCAGATGGTAGGTCTCAGGTTTTGGGTGTCTGGTATTGAACATGAGACCTAACTATATTAGACCACTGCATACCTCACGCTGAAATTAATTTAACTTAATGTTAACCACTATGAAGAGAAATACAATCGATCTTTGTTGTTATCAAGTATAATGTAAGTTTGACCTTTTGCAGTTCAGTGCAAAGCTTTTGAGTTGGACAGGGTAGATGTATTACAGCCTTGAATTCATTGACTAATGTTCAGACTGTATACATTTGTATAGATCACCCTGTCCTGTCCTTTTACCCACAGTTTCCATCATTAAAGGGATTTCTCAAGCTTTGTATTATGTCATATTTGACTGAAGAGAATGTTTTAAGTAAGGCTTTCCTGCTTGGGCAGTGAGGGAAAGCGCAGCTCTGTGTGTCCCTGAAGCTGCTCAAACCATTTTTGTGGGAGAGTATGTATGTATTGTATGGCCATATAATGTTTTATCTGGTGTCTGAACCACTTGATACACACAAGAAGTTAAGATTTTTTTAATATATTACATATTATTGTCATCTGACTTATTCCACTCATACTATACTAGAAGAATGTAGTTGAGTTTTACATTCTTTTCCCTTGGGATTAGGGTAGACCACAACTTATCTTAGGGGGCATATGGTTTGACTGCTCAAAAGACCAGGAATCTCTTTGAAAGTATATGGCAAAGTCCACAGCAAAGGTCCTAAAATCCTGAGTACTGCTTGTTTCCTATCCTAATAGGTAGTTAATTGTGTTCACCTGGTGTCCCCGGTCTAAATGCTTTCCTGATTAGACAGATAAAATGGAAACTACCAGGCAGAATAGAAACCCAGCAGTACTCTGGACCCAGATGTCCAGATTTGAGGATCACTGGTCTACAGCAACCCCTTCAAGATAGCATTTCAGCTGTGATATATTTCACAAGGATTGACCTCTTCTTCAATAGACTGAAGCCCTTTCTTTCTAAGTAATACAGACAGAGGTGAGGTTGCAGAATTTTGTAATGTTTTTTCTTTTCTTTTTTTACAGTACTGGGTGATCTTTTATATCACTTCTAAGATCCAGAGGCCCCAATAAGCACCTTAAAGCTCTTCACTAGAAAGAATATTCCTAAAGAGTTCCTTGGAGAATGATATGTTCATGGAACTCTTTTTGAAGGGGTTCCTCAAAGAACCTTCTGGGGTTCCCCTACAGTTGTGATCTGAAGAACCTTTAAAGGTTCCTCAAAGCCATCTGACTTTTTAGAGTGCATGCTGGATAAAAAAAAAGTAGAGTTACAGCTCTTAGTCCTGTCATAGACAGACAAAAGTGCTTTATACATCCTAGATTATTACAGTAATCCAATTTCAGTTAAACTGCCTTAAGATGTTTTTAGGCTGACTTTCCTTTTCCTCTTTCTTTAAACTTTATGAGCCATGGGAATATAAGACCAACATTTCAACCAAACCAAAAGTTTCTCAGACTGACCCTTCATTAGATTTGACCTTTCAGAGCTTTGCTAATTCATGTATGAAATTGTTTTAAAACTAGCTGATGCCCATAATTAATGTGATTTGCTGTTGCTGGAACTAATGCTGGCCTTCTTGCCAATCCAATGAGTCAGACTTACAGTCCTTGCACTGTAGTGGTTTAGGACAGAAATAATGTTGGTTTCAGAGGGACACACTCTCACGCCTGCCAGCATCTCACTGACTGAATGCCTAACAATGGAATGAAGTGCCTCCAACTTTCAACTAACCTTCCCTAATGAACAGAATAGCTGAACAGATCCAGAATGGGATGTGTAGTGAGATATCTCTATTTCTAATTAATTTAACACTTCAAACTTGCTTCGAAAACATTCAAGGCTGTTGTCCCTTGACATGATGCAAAGTAAAAGGCAGCTGCTCTTATTGAATCTCTCTGTTTTTATAGACTTCCTTTATTTGATCCTTGACATCTTTCTTTTCATCTTAGGGCCTTCAAGGACCTCCTGGAAAGCCAGGGCAGCCGGGGAAGAGGGGCCCTCGGGTAAGTCTGTGTTGTGTCCAATTTAGTGGTTGGAGTTTCACAGATACCTCCCCAGGATTCCCCATTCTGATTTCCTCTCTCCTCTTGCTCTCCCCATTATGATACCTGCATCATGCCTGATCCAGCTATGGTCTCCATTATATTAAGATAGATTTGCACTGGCTTGATATGGAGGACCTTGGAGCATTATGATAAAGTACCATAATCCAAAAAATTGGATTATGGTGCTTTATTCACCCCGGGTTTAATTTGTTTTGGCTCTGAATTTGATCAGGCTGTGCTTGTCTGCTGCCAAGGTCCATTTCTAAAGTCGGGGAGCAAACAACCATAAGCTACAAAACTGTGTGTTGCCAATGTGCCATTAATTGAACACATAAGGTAGTTATTAAATGGGCATGAAAAAAATAACTTGAAAGACTGTTATGTAAAATTTTGAAAGTCTAAATGGATATATAAACAGCATCATCACGTAAATTAGACTTGGCTCCTATGTTAAGATCAATGAATACTTTCAGTGTGTCAGTGCTCTAGCCTGAATTCACACTGGTGCCACGTCTCTCATTTTGGGGGCCAATGACAGTCTGCAACTGACTGAGCAGAACCAAATAGAGTGCAGTGCATTTGTTATTTTAAGTTCATGTTTTCAGAAGAAACAGAAAAAAGAGAAAGGCTGAGTGATGATATGTCTCTGGAGGGATGGTTATTTACTTTGACTTCATTCTAAGACCTGTTACTCTGACGCCTTTAAATATAGCAGTTGCCCTTTGAGCTGTATGGATGCCCCTTAACCATCGCTCAAATTTCACATTCAAATGAGTGCATGGAAGGGAGCTAAAGCAAGTGTTAAACGTATTAGACCTCAACTGGAATAGATCCACCACCAGGAACACCAGAAAAAGAACTTAAGATAGCGAGAAAAGTAGCAAGATACCCGTTTTGCTTGGTCCTTTGCTGAGAACGTCAGCTACTGAAGAGTGTGTCTGAGCTACCTGCCGTAGCCCGTGAGACTGTGCCCTGTGGTCTGGCCTCAGAGGGGTGGGCTGTGGGAACCCAATCTCTTTAAACAAGGAAGAAAGAAGGCTTTGTCCCCGTCTTATTAAAGGTATTTAAGACCCTGTCTGGAGCTCAGCAGCTCCCTCCAGTAGTACACCACCTCTAAAGAGTTCATTCATGATCAAGCTCTTGAGACCCTATTGCCGGTCACTCTGATTTAGAGCAAAAAAAACAAAAACTGGAGGTGCTGTTCAGGTTTTTGCTTATTGTTTGAGTGAGCCATCGTAATTTTTCTGGACATTTCACGTGGTTTAGTAAAAAACAAACTCACACTCCACTCCATGCTGTCAGATGGACTCTGGCCTTGGCATAGCCTGTACAAACATTAGGAATTAAAGTGGCATTTCACTATTTTCAAAGATTTTCCTTTTTTTAACACACATACACCTCCACATGAGTTCATGAACAATCAGCAATAAACTTCCTAAGAGATATGTAGTTACACTCATCTGTTTCTTTTACCTAGACTGAAATCATTATGCAATAATCAAACACTAAATAGCTGGGAAGTAGCCTTGGTTTATTTGAAAGCAAGATTAAGAATCATAAGAGTGTCAGTAAAGATCCTTGGTACTACTAAGGTTGGTGGTTGATGAATGTACTCACATTAAAGTGCATGCCCAACAAAATTGAAATGTTGTTATAAGTGTGCTATATTTTAAGACGGCACAACAAGATACAGTATCCTTTATTTTGGAAACTTAGAAAGCCTGCAGTTGCACAAGTATGAGGAGTTTAAAATCCTTAATACTGATTGATGCATAGAGTGCAACCATAACTTTTGGAAGGCCCTTACCTCATTTCACCTTTCACCGTTCACCTCAGACGTAGAGAAAGTCACATCAAGATGTGAAGTCTAGCGGCCGTTGCTAATGCAGAAAATGAAAGAGCACGACCCGGCTAGATATGTTGGTATTTTTATTCATCATTAAAGCTCAGCATTTTCACCGGGGTCAGAATGAGACAGCAGCATTAGGAGGTACACTAGCTGGCTAATGCTATCGCTCTGACAGAAAGGTGTCATGTCTGACTGAGCAGACAGTCTCACCACTGCTACCACCAGCGCCTCTTACACGTGAGAGCCTCCACGTTCCCCGGCCCGGCCATAAGCCCAGCAGAGCGTGGGGGAATGGCGACTTCACCTAGCCCTGAAGGGGAGGCTTGAGAGTGGATCAAAGAGGGCTTTGTGCAGGGAAATTGACCTGCTAGTGTGCAGCCACTATCTGAAGCAGGGTTTCCGCAGAATTGAAAACATTTGCATAATTGCTAAAGGAATGGTTGACACCGAAATGAAATAAGGAGCCTATGGAGACTCGAGCCAAGTGAGCTGTAGCAGTGGCATTGATTGAGTAGTGCAGAAAGCTGCCTTTGTTGCAAAACCGAGTTTATTTGTATTGTAATTTTCAGCAGAAATAAATTGCATGTGAAGGCTTTAAGTAATGATAATCCCTCATTAGGTTCCTCCCTCTTACAACCGGTTACACAGAGAGACTCTTTCTTCTTTGACTTCTCCTTATGTTGATAATGAAGCGCACATTTAGACAACTGAATTCAGGTGGCGGCGGGTGTGACAAACTAGATGCCTGCCGCTGTATCCACTCCTGTCGAATTGGCTTGAGCACGATGCTGAACCTGCAAACACATGCAAATCTTAAAAGTGAAGCTGTAGATCTTATTGTGTTTTTTTATTCTCATCCTTTAGTAACTTTTACACCATGTTCATGAACCTACACTTGTGTTCTTCAGACGTCCTCCCTTGACTCTACTAATCTGCTCCTTCTATGCTGATCTTTCTTCTATCTTTTCCTGTGTCAGAGCTAACTAGATTTTTTTAGGTTTTAGATTTACTTTTTGAATTTTTACTTCCATTTATTTTTATCTGTTATTATATTCATGTATTTTTGTTTTGTATTTATAGCCTGTTTTTGTGGCCTGTTCAGCACTTTGGTCAACTGTGGTTGTTTTAAATGTGCTATATAAAAAATGTTGACTTGACTTGACTTAATTTCTATCACCAATTGATATAACACAGCAGTGAGTTATGTACAGTATACTGAATAAATATGGTGTTGAAGTCATCTGGCTTAACCCATTTCCTTCTGGTGTTAGAATGTCTGTTCTGGGTTAATGGCCTATAAAGCTGCTAGCACTCCACGTGTCACCCCTGTAAAAGTCAGTGGCCCATGTCGTAAACATGCCCACAGCTCTGCCCCGTACACAGCTGCCCTTCACCCACAGGCCCCAGTATCAGGTGTGTGTCTATGGGTATGTGTGTGTGCATGCACAAGACCTGGCTTTAAATTTGTGGTGTGTGTGTGTTTATGTTTGTATGTGGTGCACTCTATTCTCTTGTCAGCTCTTTTCGATAATGATGCAGAGAGAATCATCATCCCTCTTTTCGCCCCCACACACTGATAGATGGATAAAGTGAGTCATCCTCCCCATTACCCCCGTCTCCATAGGGGGAACGTCCGCCCCCCTTGTCATCAGCACCATGCCTCTTTACCTTCTTCGCTGCGAGAATGCAATTTGTAATATTCTCTCTCTCTCTCTCTCCATCTTCTCCTCCCTTTGCTTCCTATCTGGAGATAATGACTTCCATACGTTTTAATATCCAGCTAGTGAAAGCGCAGGGAGATGCTCTGAATGGTTGAATAGGAGGAGGAGGAGGAGGAAATCTGTAGATGAGCTTCTGTTAAGTGTCTCCATATGTCCAGCTAGAAGGAGGCCTGGCCAGTTTGAGGGGAGGGAGCTGCCTGGCCTGCCTGACTCCGCTCCGCGCTCTGATAATGGGGTGTAGATAAATAACGGAGACAGAGACAGGCTGGATTACCCAACCGCACACTTACACCTCTTGGCCTCCTCCGTCTGTTCGGCTCAGAGTAATCCTATCCCCTCGCTCTCACCTCCAGCCCGGGGAAAAAGGTTTCTCTTCATTAACCATGGGAAGCCTTAAGGACCGAAAGAATTGGTTGTAGATTCAGTAGCTTCCTGTTCAGACAATTTGAACATGTTTCAATGCTTTTAAATTGTGCTGATGAAGACTTTCCATGCTCAGAATTTTGACCCACTCCAGACGAGCTTGCAGTTGAACCAAAGACTCCTCACTTGGATGCCTCAGGAAGTTGTGGCTTTATTTTTCCAAACAATCCTCCTTTGCAGCTAGGTTGGATTGATGGTCCCTTCAACCAAAAGAATTGCTCCTGTCCTCTCAGTCTCCAGTACTATATATCTGCACACCTGGCCAGACTTCCATTGCTGATCCGTTGATAAAACATTTTGCACAGATAGCTCAATGGATTACATGCAAGCACATCATATATTAGAGATACCCAGAGCTTGTGGCACAAAGAGAATGGGGAATATGGCGTGATGGATGGGTGGCCTTCACTCCGTTGGACCCCAGAAAGCCAGTGGAAAAGTGCGGGGATGAGGAAAATCACATCCATATGTCATAACTTGGGACGGGCGGGCAGACGGGCGAGGCAGGCAGGAGACATATGGCTCACAGAGCACCTATACACAAACACAGAGGGACCTCAGGACACCCCTGACCTGCCCCACAAACACCAACAGTGGACACATGGGTGAATACATGGGTGGACGCCTCACGTATAAACTCCCTCCCCCCTTTGCTGCTGACATAGAGGCCTGCTTAATGACCCAGATCATCACCTTTACTCTGTGTCTTCCTTAATCGTGTATGTCACTGTGTTCTAGGGTCCTCCTGGCCCACATGGAAACCCTGGTCGCCCTGGACCTCCCGGAATGAAGGTACAGCATAAAACACACAAAGAGGCCTATTTAAAAGATGCTACATATCCATCTGTGGGAAATAAATCAATACCTGAAGTTCATCTTTCAATAGCTCTAAAATATAGAGGATCCTGTCTGTAAGATTTAAGATAGCTACTAACCATTAAGAGGTGGCCTTGTTTGTATACATTCCATTGCAATGTCAATCATTTTGTAAGAGTATGTGCCACTGTTTTCAAATGGTAGATATATAATTTGGAACCAAGCTCTTCAAATATTGTTATTTTATTATAATGGGATGTAAAGCATGGTGGAAAAAGTGAGCAGCTTCTCTCAGAGGTTTCCACCTTGCCTACCTCCCAGCCTAGCTACCGGCATTCACTGCAGGATTCTTCAAGTAGCCCTTGAACATACAATGGGACGTCCCTGATGAATGCAGGAACCCCTCAGGAATGCAGGGTGCTCAAACCGGTGAAATGCTCACATGACTTAAATGCTTTTAAATACATTGAAATATGAGGCAGAGCTTCATACAACATAAGCACATACATTCCTCATGCATGGTCCAATGAAGTTTCATTTCATTTGAATTAACAAGGAAATTCAAACTATGCACAATTAGGAGAATTGTAATTTTTTTCTCATGGCCATATGTTAGATTTAGATAAACTTCACTGTACAAATATATACAAGCCATTTGTTTTCCTTCAGAAGGGAACAGCTTGTTAAAATCTTACTAAACTGCTAATTTGCAAGTTCTTGGTGACATGAGTTTGTGTTGCAGCTGATTTGAATTGCCACCAGAGTTGCTAAGCTCCATAATATGTCATGAATTCACAAAGGAGTCTGTATGTTAGACTGCACTGGAATAGAATGGAAACTTGCTCGTGTTTTTAAATCCATACCTAATCCTGATGAATGCATTGAATTTCAGCATTTTCCACCCTGTCTTCAACACACTGTAAAGAATTTCACTGTAAAATAACAGTAAACAACTGGCAGCAGGGTTGCCATTATTTTACTGTAAAATTAACATTGTTTTACTGTCACTAAATTTTACGGTTTTGTACTGTTACTGTAAAAAACAGTAAACAACTGGCAGCAGGGTTGCCATTATTTTACTGTAAAATTAACATTTTTTTACTGTCACTAAAATTTACGGTTTTGTACTGTTCATGAAAAATACAGTATGAACCTTTTTTTAAATTACTTTCACAGTATTTTACAATTAACTGACTATTTAGTTTGTGTTTTTTACATACATTTTAATAAACCTATTTTTTAACCTAAATTAATACTGACAGGTTATATACGGTACATAGGAATAGTCACACTACATATGATTACATACAATTCAAGGCACTTTTGTTAAGAAAAAGGTTATAATAGACCTTACTGGTTGTCAGACTTCACAAAATCTATGTCCAAAGCTGGCTACA
>CABFOP010087451.1:0-10820 GCA_900683385.1 Anoplogaster cornuta | reverse complement strand
TATAATATGGACGTAACTGCAGTGACGTCACCCATTGCGTTCTGCTCACCCGTTTTGAAGTCAGGAGAATAGCGATTTGGCCGTCGCCATTTTGTTCATTTTGAAACTGGACGTGGCAGCTACTGGCTATTCAGACGAGAGAGCGGAGCTGGGCGGGAGCAAGGGGTCGATCTGACCAATCAACGCCCCCAAAGCATACGCTCCTTTATCGTCAAATGTAAAATAAATGAGGCCATAATTTACAAAATGAACACCATTCTGTATTGAAGAAGACTTCAAACTAGCGATTGAGACCATAAACTCATTTGGAAAACGTTTACTGAGGTTATAAATCAAGTGAGAAGTAGAGACATTTTCCCATTGACTTGTATTGAAACGATTTATTTTTGAAACCTGGGACAGCGCCCCTGATGGATTTTACATAGAATGCAGGTTTAAGGCACTTCCTGGTTTACTTCATTTTTCTGGAGCGGAACTGCTCCCTTGGGGAAAGAAGGGGAATTCCACTGAAATTCATTGGACACCATGATTGACGACACAAGTTGACGTCACTTCTGCCCGCCCCTCTGGCAGCGACCGTTTAGTTAATTGACCAGAAAGCTGCAGCTTGCTCACGTGTAACCTCAATGTGACACATGACACTGACAGACGTTACTAACGGAACTTGGAAAGGCCTCCATCACCTTTCTACCTCAATTTCTGACTTTTGTTACTACTTTTTCGTAGCAGATTAGAGTTACGTTAGTCTTTTATCTACCAAAAGGCATAAATGTACTCTCCATACAGATCATAATAGTGGAAATATAAACACAGTTGTACAAAAAATACAATCGGTCTTTGTCAGGTACGTCAACATAACCGAGCACAATCCTAGCTCGCTAAAAAAAAAGAAGTGACGGAAGGTGCGGGATAGAGGTAGTAGCCTAGATGAGATTTCTGAAAAACAGAAATGGGAAATGTAGAGAAAATGTTCAGGAGTTCCACATCGCTTTAACTACAAAATAATAAACAGCGCCGCCATTTTGCCCCAACCCCATAAACTTAATTAAGACAGGTCCATTTATGATCTGTAGCCAATATTTGCACTTTACTGAACTGAAAAATAGGATAATTAATGAGGTAGGAGAACGTGGTTCCCCGTTCTACCGTGACTGCCAATCAGTAACGGCGTGAGACGCCGCTCGGGACTCCCGGAAGTCTCATTTTTTAACCGTTTGACATACGACAGTAACGGCCGAAAACAAAATGTCCTACTGTCGCGTACTGATAACAGTAAATATTAACGACAGACTCTTTGGAGGATTGACGTATGATTATCAGCAGATAAAAATAAGATTAAATATATGTTGAAATAATATAAATTAAAGAAAATAAACAAACACAATTGTGACCAGACATTTTGTGCGTCACACCTTTTTTATTGTGTTGTCCCAGCAGAAAGTTTAATTTCTAGCTAAGATGTCAATAGCGCATAGTGAATTAGTACAATGTCCTAAATTCCCACACAATATTTGCACAATGAATGTGTTGATATCCACTTGCATGGTGGTGTATGTGTGTACCATTGACTGGTGTGTACGCATGTACAGGAGTGGGAGGAAGTCCGCTCTCTTGTGGATGCGTTCACGGAAAGGAGGAAATTGATATAAATTATATCACAAGAGTACAGTTTATTAAACATCAGCTGTCCCATTTTCATTGCAATCACTTGCGGGCTGCTAAAGACGAAACGGATCTATCTGTACAATACTTTTTTGTACTGAAGTGAAATTAACTGTTGCTGTTATATTTTAACTTAGAACCTTATTTACAACCAGCAAGTTCGTGCAGTAACGTTATATTTTCAGGAGGAAAAAAGTATGTCTTTGTCAAGGGGAAATTACCGAGTAAAGAAAGCAACTAACAGCGGCGCTCCTTGTCGAGTTCCACCTCAGTAGGTCAGAGAAGACGTTAGAGAAGACGAGTTTACTGTAATTTCCATATCTTTGCGGTTGGATGCGCGGCGAGGCTAGCTAGGTTAGCTAGCATTACCTTGCAAAGTGAAGTGGTGGATGCTTAACGTTACAGTGAAGTGGCAACAAGCAATCAAGGAAACTGAAATGGTCCTGAAGGTAATTTGCTTTCGTTGGTCTACTTAATTGCAACTGATTGACGCACAGCTCCCGACTCGGTAATAACGATAGCCGCAAATTGCTAAAGATGTATGTTAGCTGGCTTTTAAATTATGCTAACGTTAGCTAATGTTACGCTCCATAGCATTTCGACTCCTCCAGCTAGATTAACGTTAAGTCACACTAACGATACTCAACACTACCGATAACACATGCTATGTAAACGATGTATGAGGCAATTGTTCACAACGGTAACGTTAATGGGCATTTTGAACAGTAAAATAAAGTTGGCTGTCTGACGTTAGCTAGTGTTGCTATGTTAGCTAACGTTAACGTTTGCGCCATCCCAGTGCTAGCTAACTTAGCACAGGCAAACCACATATATTTATGACAACTAAGTAGCTAGCGTTACCTTATAATGGTAGTCACCTGTCACTGTTGTTAGTTATAAATGTGAATACTGTGTAATGTTTTTATTGCAATGCGATATCAAGTTAGCCTCGGTAGTTATCTATCGAGCTAACTATCTAGGCTAAGTCTAGTTTGACACTCTTTAACTGAGCTTCTAGTTAACGTTAAGTAACGTTATTTCATCTCTGTACGTAAACAATCTCCTCTCTTGCCAGGTTATGCCATGGACGACTGAGCAGCTCTGACAGTCTTTACGTTATAGCTCATATACCCAAACCTAGAGGCCGAGGTCTACCGTCTTTACACACACAATGTAAATACTCGTTGGAATGGAAGACCGATCCTAGAACCTTTTTTCAGGAAATCAGTTCGGGTCGCTTGTGGCTTACACAGGTGGAAAAAATGAACGAGGAACCATTATGTGACAGAGAGCCTGATGAAGAAGACATGGAACAAAGCACAGAGAAGAGGAATAGCGAATCGGAGAACATCTCTGCGGTGGGATCATTACAGGAGCCCACCACGGCACCATCGGACAGTCGCGATGCAAAGGCAAACCTCACCTCAGCTCCTGTGGCATTAAGCCCAGGAGAGGAAAATGAGGGGACTAAAGCAGCTGCTGGTGAGCCTCCTGTTGACTGGTTTGAGCCCCTTGAGGACGACGATGATGCCAATAGCTGGGAGTTCCCAGGTCCTGGCCAACGCTTCAATGGTGGAAAGGATCTAGAAGAAGAGAGTCTGGCAGGAGAGAGTGAGAAGAGTTGGAGTGTGGCGAGCAGTGAGAAGCCCTTGAAAAGGGTTTATCAGTATGTGTAATAATTTTCTACAATTTTTTTTTTTTTTACCATTCTGTGGCCAGTAATAATGATATCACAACATAGAGGTCAAATATGCTGTCAGTTAGGGGTCTTTCTCCAACAGGTGTGTAAATATTCAGCAGAGGCCTGATTTTACTGAACTGGAAAATGCATGCATGCTACTTTGCTATAATGATTTTCTTAATGAACTCCACTTTAAAAGGGAATTTGAAGAAAACCAACAGGAATGTTACTGTTTTAAACTGCTTGGTTTGCTAAGAAATACAAAACAATGAAAACATTGTAACTTATGTATTTGTAACGCACCTTTTATTTGTATTAGAAGGTGATATTCAGAGCAACTTGCAATGTGTAAGCAGGAAAGGGGTTCAATGTCTTGCTCAAGTACACTAGGTCAGCATATTGGTTGATGCAGAGATCCAAGCTAGACTATCTTGCTGCCGTCTCTTGATTCAAAATAAGACTACAAATTAACTCTTATGGTGTGTTTTGTGGTCCTTGAACAGCTTTATGCACAAAGTAAGTTGTATTTCTAATTTCTAATGTGCATTTTCACCCCACCCCTCCACCAAATGTAATCAGGTTTAATGTTCACCGCCGTAAACGATCACATCCTGATGAGGGATGGACTGAGTGCCCTATGCTTGGAGAGGGGTGGAAACGTAAAGAAGTTGTTCGTCGCTCAGGTTCCAGTGTTGGCCAGACGGATGTTTACTACCTAAGGTAAATACTATGTTTCCTCCTCCCACTGTTCAGCTGTTTTCAGTTTAGTACTTTTTTTTTATCATGAATGTATTCTACAATCGGTGTTCATTTGAATGTTTATTTAACATAGACTGGAGACTGCCATCATTCTAATTGTTTTTCTCCTTTGCAGTCCACGGGGTGATCGGGTGAGAAGCAAAGTAGAATTGGCTTCGGTGCTGGAGGGCATTAGAGACGTGTCTGCATTTGAGTTCAAGACAGGAAAGTTCTACAATGGTGATGCACCACCCCCAAGAAGAGTAAGAAGCAGAGGGAAGGTACCGAACCATTTTACCACTAGATGGAACATTTTGAATGTGTATGTCTTACAGTTTGTTTTTACCACTTTTGTATGCATTAGAGAAAGACACGGGAGCATTCCTCCTCAGAGTCCAGCTGGATGGAGAGAGGAGATGGGGCAGACACTCCTGAGTCTCATCATAGGCTCACCACGAGTTTGGGCCCCAAAATTGTCCACTCCAACCAAGTCAGTCTCTCCACACGCTGCTTCCTGGACTCTCCAAACCAAGGCCCTCAGCATGAGGATGTGTTAAGGAAAGATAGAATTAGACTTCCCCTTACTGCATCATCATCAAGACCACTCCCCTCCATCAATGGGCAGGTTGGCCCTGAGGAAACCTCTCTGTGAGTCATTTTCCTCAATTCACTTTTCACAAATCAAACTTTATCACTGACATTAGTTGCATTTACATGTACTAATACTAATATTCCACTTTTAATCAGAATAACAGCCCAATCAGAATACTAACCAACTCTATCAGAAGAGACTGATCTGTTCCGGCCTGATCGGAAGGAATTTTCATTCGGGTTGAGGGGGGTGGTGTAACCCTTTAATAATCCGATCAATTGGAAAATAATGACCATGTAAACACTTAATGTGATCGTTTCTCTCTGGTTGGAATAAATATATTTCTGCACATGTTTGCCCCGCGTGGGGGTAACATGACGTGAAGGTGAACTCTTGTGGATGCCAAATTGATTTGAGACCACCCGGTATTCTGCACAGCTCCCTAATTTGTAGAGCACGATCGTGCATAATGTCATGAATGACTGTCGTGTCATTCGGAAATTTTGCTTCCACTCCTGATCAGTAAAGTCCGTGAGAACAGCAGAAGCGCAAATATTGTTCCCAGGATACGCTGTGCATCCATATTGACAATTGTTTATTTTTTTCTGTTATATTTTTCTTCTTCTATTGTATTTTTCTTCTTCTTCTGTTATATTTTTGGCAGATTAGACACTTCACAATGGGCAGGACCACTTTGCTCCCGTCAAACAGTTATATTCTGATTAAATGCTTTGGGGCATGTAAACGCACATCTTTATCGGATCACTTGGTCACAGGACACTGAGTATTTCTATTTGATCAAAATGTTTTATTTGGGTTGTTGCTGTATGCATTTGGCTTGTTGTCTATCACATTTTCTCTTTCTCTACAGCATCTGTGCCAGCTGTGGTATTTCATTTACAGGCACATCGTATGACAAACAGAGGAAGAAGCCCAGCTGTCCCAGCTGTTGGGGTATGGAATAATTATAACATAATAACATAGCATAATAATTCTGAGGAACTCTGGCTTCAGAAATAAAAACATAAGAGTGCAATGGGAATAAATGTGACAGTGGTAAAAGATACCAGCTTCTAAGTTTGACATTGTTATTACTCAACCCACATTGTTTATTATGTTTAATTCCAACAGCCTCGAAGACGAGGGAACATCCGATGATTCGTTTCAGAAAGGTAAAGCAGTGTGTCTCAGTAGGCTGTTTGCATGATGTTAACAGCTATGTTGTAGCCAACACCTAAATATGTTGTCCAGTGGCAACTTATGAATATTATTAGAAATGAAACCATGAATTCAGAATTGCCACAGCATTTGAATGTTTCAAGTTTCAAGTTTCAAGTTTCAAGTACTTTATTTGTCACATGTCCCATACAGTCAAGTACAGTGCCGTGAAATGACGTTGTGGCATGCTCCATAAAGATTGTGCAAAATACAAAAACACACTTTAAACAATTGTGCAAAAATACAATATTAAGAAACACAATAAATAGAAAACACACTATAAAGCACTATAAATCAATAAAGCAATGTTCAGATTAACAAGTTCATCTTTATCCTAGGGCAACATCATGCTCATTTCTAATGTATGATTTTTAGTTATAATGTCGATGTTGAATTAAGCAGGCAGCTTGCATAGGTAAAGGCACATCTGAATAAATGCAGGATACAGAGTACAGTATATTGAAAGCAGGATCCTCTGCAGCTGTTGTAGAGTTCACATTCTCTTGCGATGGCTCAGGTCAATACAACAGCACTTTGAGTCATCTTTATCATTACTACCCTGATGGGAGTAGTCTCCTCCAGGATGACCATGCCCCTTCTACTGGGCATGAAGAGTGACCGTTTGGATGGCATAAGGCTCTTATCAATATGTATCTGTTAGAAGCATAACATGTTTACTTATACCAAATTCCTCCACCCACACTAGCTTTAACTCAGACAGACTAAATCCAAAACAAAGGATTGTTACAGAACATAAATGTGCCAGTTTGATCTGACTGGCTAATTTTCACCTGTAGTCCCTGGGCAAGGTGTTGATTGTTTATGTCTGCTTTAGTGGATTCCTTGTGGGCAGTGTGTGGCTTGCCATAACACAGTGAATTGTGGGCAGTGTGCCAACTGCAAACATGGACTACAGAGCCCTGAATCCCGAAAGCGAGTTTGCCGGAAACGTAAATGTATATGTCCCATCCGCAAGGTAAGCTGACAGAGATATCACTTGTTTATCAGTTACTTTATTCTTTGCGTTTCTTACCTGTTCGTTCTATATGTTGAAATAGGGGGCTGGAAGTGGAAACGTCCCCCACCCCCAGCAGAGATCTCATATTGACATTCCTGAGACATTTGAGGACAATATGAGTTTCCAGGTAATAACGCTTTGCAAATACCACTCAGTATTGTTTAAACTATCAACTGTTTGTCAGTCAAAATACATACTTTAATGGCTAACATAGCATAAACACATCGAAGGTAAGGCCATGCATGCAGTCAACTTAATAGGTTGAGCTACATTTGTGTTCACACAAAGAAGCCAAAATGCATTTTCGAAATGTGTGCAGTTCATTAGACCAAAAATGTATTTGGAAACCACTTTCATTTAGTTAGCGGCCACCTTGTCAATGATGAGTGTAAATTTAACACTGAATGACTCACTCAATCTCTAAATCTACTAACACATCCAATTTATTTTACAGAGTGAATTTACAGACTCACAGGTAACCTTTTTTAATCTGAGGCCAAATTACACCTTTATTATTAATATTCTGACCTGATCTTAAAAAGACATGTTTTTTTCACTCTCTTCACTGATCACTGTTTGTCCCCACAGCACCCAAGTTATAAAAACAGTGATACAGAGGACTTCTCAGTGAACGTGGATGTTGACGACGATGAGGAAATGTCAACTGACGATGATGACGATGTGAGTTATTTTTTTTATTTTTTTTACCCCATTTCAAT
Source organism: Anoplogaster cornuta (assembly GCA_900683385.1). NCBI lineage: Eukaryota > Metazoa > Chordata > Actinopteri > Trachichthyiformes > Anoplogasteridae > Anoplogaster > Anoplogaster cornuta. The sequence continues at coordinate 3,192 of CABFOP010087451.1, read as the reverse complement.
ACCCTTGAATAGTATCCTTACACACATGGCAACACAATTTCTTAAATGAATGCTGTTGTATTTATTATGGCTTATTACTCAAAGAAGTAAAGTAAGATTCAGGATTGGTCCATGGTTATTTGTGTATTTGGATGTTCGTTATTGCAAAATGCTAATTTAAATGAGTTGGCCCAAATCCTCATGTGACTTCGTGCCTCATCATATTTGATTGGCAAAATTATGCAATCATAAAAACTGCTTCCACTTTGTTGCTGCACAATGTCATTGATTTTGTGCTAAATAGTCTGATTATCCTGTCTTTCAGTGGCATAAGAAACGGAAGCGGCGCTCCTGTGGGAAATGCAATGCCTGTCTCTGCAGGAAAGACTGCGGCACTTGTGATTTCTGCGTAGACAAGCCCAAGTTTGGAGGCAGCAATAAGAAGAGACAGAAGTGTCGTCTGCGTCAATGCCAGAGACAAGCAATGGTAGGATTTTTACATTAGCTCAGCATTTCTAATATAGATATACAATTAAAGATGACATAGCCCATGCACACTTCCAATAATGTAAAGGCAGTGGTGGTTTTAAACCATTTCTTACCAATTGCTTCGCAGTTCCACTTACATATGGATGTTTATATTTGACAGAGACACTTGTTGCCCTTTCAGTTGGGCCAAGCTGAGTATGGGACCCAAGAGGGTTTGGTGCCAGTGGGCAGACCTCGACCTCACTATACATACAGCCGAAAGACATCTGCAAAGAAAAGTAGAGGACCATCAGCTGGCTTGGACTTAACCGACAATGAAGATGACAGTACCTTACAAACAGTGAGTTGCCCAATACCATTAGTGCTGTGTTGTTAAGATCTTTCTTTGAATTTTTGTTTTGTTTTTGCTTCTGCTTTTAGTGGTTGTTTTGTTTTGGATGCAGATAAGAACATCACATTTTTAGTTGGAAAAGTGAAGAGTTTATGGTTTCTTAATGCTTTCCTTTTGTTCTTGCTGTTGTAGATGAGTTGGATCGCTGAGACTACCTGTGGTATCAAACACAAAAAACAACAATCATCGATGCAGGTTTGGTGATAAATTCTTAACTACAGGTTTTCAACACATAACATTTTATGTAGGACAGAAGTGGCCATAATTTAAATACTAAAAAAATATATATTGATGAATACAAAAAAATATATTAAAAAAACATTAATGAGTAAGACAAAGCATTAATAAAAAAAAAAATCAGTATAGTAATTTATTCTGTCTGTCTCGTAGGTGCTTAACACACTATTGGTTCATCATTGTCATTGTGGATTACATGATTTGATTTGGGTTACTTGACTGACAACAAAACAATTTTGTTTAACAACATAACTTGACTATTAGGCTATAAATTGGCCACTGCTAAGAAGACCGGCCAGGCCAATTGGTGTGATGCTTAATATTGGGATATCCAGAGAATTAAGAGATTTGGCTCCCACTACAAAGGACAATGATGCTTCTACTGATTACCCACTTTTCTGTGTAGAGACAATAATCAGTAACTTTAATCTGTTGCTAGCTGTTACCGACACAGAGGTCGGCACGTTAGTTATTGGGAATTTGAAGTTTCTACACAACTGAACCTCAGATAAAGAGGTATGGTTTGGTGCATCCAATTTCCATAAGCACAATTGAAGCTTGCTTATTAGCCAAACTCTTGGTTCGACTACAACACCGGAGTTTCGCACACCACACCCACCGAGGAAATAAATAGTAGCTGAAATAAATACATTAGGAAATTGTTGATTATGCATTGTTTTACTCATTTATTTATATATTGGCAGATTTCTCTGCATGTCATTTTATACATTTATTTATTTTGTATTCATAGTTATTTATTAATTTATTTCTAATTGTGGCCTATAGCCTTTCCCTCGTCAAACCAAATATAATTTCAACTTAATGTTGTCTTTCAAAAGGTGAATAATTCAGACACGGGCCAGAGGAATGGACTTGCTGACCGAGTCCTCAACATCAGCAACCATAGCAGTTCACAATTAGTAAGTTACTTTTCTCTCTACATCTCTATTTTAGGGACAGTCAAAGCTTCCTCAAACTCACCGACAGCTAAATAGCAATTGCTGCACCTGGTTCATCAGAACCATAGTTCCCAACCACCAAGACAACTGATTGAAAATTTGAGCTTACGGCCTGGGACAGACTGCCTGCGTGTGCGTCGCGTGTGCGTCGCGTTACCTCTGCTGCGTCTAGCAGGCGTGTGTTCACAGTGGCTGCATGTCTGCTGCGACGCTGCTGCGTGGTGCTGCCTGCCAGCTCTGTATTTCTACATTGAGTTTGTCTTTGATAATGGCCATGAATAATAGAATGTTTCATTTACTTTCATTATAAATATAAATATGTTTATTTTAGACAGAAAAAGGTTAAGCAGTGTTAAACAATGCCACATCCCAAGACTACGTGCAGTCCCACCCGTTGTTTTACCGAACTGCTGGAGAAGTAAAGGCGCTTGTATGGTTCAACGTGAGCGTCACGTTGGGACGTTGTCCACGGCAGTTTTCCCGCATACTCGAAACGTCGGCAGTACACTGCTGAAAATACTAGGTGGCAGTGTCGTATTGTGGCGCACTCATGTCTATAAATCATGACGTATTTGTGTTGTGACAGCCAGGAGCACACATTTGCAATCATGGCGGCGTTGTATGAGATGGCTATCTGCTCTATTGTCATCTTTGTCATCGTCTTCTTTCTCACCACAAGAGCAGCTACCTCCAGACCACAACATAAATACGGAAGTACGTCGGAAGTACGTCAGAGGATATACGTACGCGGCCTGCAAGCCAATCACAGTTCTTGCGCTGCCGCGTCGAATCGACGGTCCGTCACATTTTGGGGGAGCTGCACATCGGCTGCTTGCGTGGACTATTTCAGCGCAGCGCTACCGGCGGGACCCGAAGGCGGTGTAGCTTAAATCAGGCTTAAGGGAGAGTTGTTATTATTAGCCCAACTTCGGAGAACATCCCGCAAAGCAAACATCACCTCTATGCTGAAATAGGAAAGGCTAAAACAATACCTACGTAAAAAAAAAAATACAGCAATCCCTCTTCACTTGGCCTGGCTCAGTTTAAAATATATATATTCATGTCTGTGACATATTCTACAGATATACTGAAAGGTAGATTTCTCTGTCTTTATGCAGAGAGACGTGCGCAGCACAC
>CABFOP010087434.1:0-12577 GCA_900683385.1 Anoplogaster cornuta | reverse complement strand
TCACTCCGTGCACCCCTTCAATCAGCCCCCCTGTCCTCCTCACCTGCTGTCCCTGCTGACTACAGAACTCTACAGGGAGAAAGGCCTGTAGGGTGGCGACTAGATGGTGTCAGGGGTGGCTTGGTTATTTCTTGTAAGATAGAGAACATACATAACTCCATTGGGGTTATTTATGTATCAAATAATTCCTTTGTCCTGTGTTTTGGCGTTGTGGTAAACCGGAGCACTTCGGTCAAAGACGTACTGTAGATTACTACTCTTGATTACCTGTTGACATACCCTTTGTTGGGAAAACAACTATGGACTAGACGTCAGGGCTGTCAAGACACCCAAACTCCCTCCCCCATTCCTCTGGTCTGTTTTCCTGGGCGTCATCCCCCTCTCTGCACCTGTCAGTGTCCACGGGGTGACAGGCGATGCTCAGCCGCTGCTTCTAACATGACTGTCACATGTGGCAAATCATTGAAACCGCGGCCGTCTCTCCTGTGCATATCATATCACACTCTCTTATCTTTTCTTATCTGTCTTTCCCTCAGTCTCTCCACTGTCTTCCTTGTTGTCGGCTCAGGCTCTCTTCTTTATGTCATTGCACATGCCTAACAAAGTCCATATTCCTTCTGTTACAAGGCCCACTTTGTCCATTATTTTGAGTGACAACAGTCCATCTATAGTTTGAAAGACTCAGCGCTGCAACCTATGAACCACGTGTCACTTTGTAAGACCTCAGTGCTCATGAAACATGTCTCATTACTCACGCTGTTTGATGCTATATCAAATGTTTGAAAGCGCTGCATTGTAAAATCCACGGTCATGTAAAGGAAATCCCTTTGGCTACACTTTTATTTCCTTTGCCGACACATACACTATGTTCATGGATGACATTTTAGATACAACCTCTGCAGTGTCTTATGAATTTTAAGTAATTGGATTGGGGTCAATATGACAATATACAGATGAGATGTGTGCTGAGGCAGCCACTTGAAACTGGCAGATGAAGATGAAGGAATCAGGGTCCAGGGCTACTGCTGAAATCTTAATTCCTTTATTTTTATATTCAACACCATCTTGATCTACTGTATGTTTCAATAACATTTAAAAAAAGGAAAGTAATATTTGCCTTGAGTCTTCAATTCAGGATTTTCTGAGCCTGTCAGCTAAGGTTATACATGCTTAAATGTTTCAAGAATAGGACTGGCAAATGGAAAAGAAAGCCTTAGCTGTTTTTCTTTCTTTCTATTTCACCATTAATTCTATCATAAATCGAATCAAGGGGTCTCTGTGAACACACTTAACACGTTTCTTTTAAATGTAAAACTCATTTTTAGCTTTATATCCATCTATCTATGTGTTTGCTTGCAGCCTGTTTTACCATCACATCATTATTTTTTTTGTCAGTGTTAATTGTTTACGCAAATAAGACTCATCGAGTTCTCACAAATTCACAGAGGGCTCAGGGTAAGAAATAAACTGATATGTTATCCTAATTACTAATCCATCTAAACAGTGCATACCTGCAATTAGGGTGAAGATATGACTTCCATATTTTCCAATTTCCACTGGTGTTGATAAACGCAGGCTGAAATTCATTTTGCTAATCAGATAAAACTTCAAAACATTAGAAGGCTGCCACATCCTCTGGGTGAGGCAAAGATAGCGATCCAGCAAAGGTTTCAGATATCTCTCCTGGGAGAAAATATGTGCACAGTTAATAATAAATAAATAAAGGAAACAAATAAGTTTGCACTGCCGGGCAAAACATAGTACAGTCACAATGTGGTGCATGCTATCGTCCCGGTTAATTAGCACTCATTAAATATGTGAACATGTTGATGCTGGATCCATAACAGATACTGTACAGTAGATTCATTTTTGTAAATTGTCTGACATGGCAAGGGTGTGATATCTTATTAATTAATCTTGTGTTCAGTTTTACCAAATACCTTCAAGCCAAACACATTTGAATCAAAGTCAACGGCCTGTGTAGTTGATGAATTAGTTAAATAGTAAGACAAATATTGTTGATGAATGGCTTGACAGATGAACAGATGTGTGTGTGTGTATGAATATGAGAGAGACACACAAACACATCTACATACACCTATGCCCATGCACGCACACACAAGATATCCTTCCCATCCCCATCTACTTCAAAGATGTGCAGCACGAATTTGCATTGACAGAAAACCGTTGACTTGAAGCAGCTAAACTGCCGTGTCCCTTTGTACATTTTCTATTGAAGCCATTTCATCAACTTTCAACGGATACCATCTTCCAACAAGGCCAGGGCAAAGCTGTAATTAGTCAAATATTTTGCCTTGAGCTGTTGTAAACAAATCATTTCAAATCTTGCGGTGACCCCGTGGAATTTCAATTAACGACATGAAAAGCATGTGGCACTAATGGACTATACACAAGAACATCTTTAAAGAAATATGCAATATTCCATGCAAAAAAATACCTTCCTACACAATGCCAATATCACTGTTAAACTTGGCAAGTAGATGAAAACCATTAATCACTTAAATAATTAGTAGACTGACCTGACTGTAATCTACATTCTACAAGCTACTATCCATTTCCTGACCATTTATGGTTTTGTGGCATGTCTTTTGTGTGCAGGAATGTCTTCAGAAAGGGATTTGCATGCTCCTCAAATAAAAGGTAGGAAGTCTTTACGCTCCCCAGGATTAACCTGTATGATGTTACACTGTTATTTATGTACAGTATGGGACGAGAGACAGGTGTGTCACAATAACAGGCTGCCAACCCTGTGGCTTTCAGCGAGCCAACAGGAGGATCATATTCTGGTTCATTGGTAAAGAACAAATGGGATAGATCAGAGCTTGTTGTTGTTTTTTTATTGTGTATCCGAAGCCAAATTTTTTAATCAGAATTGTGCGTGAATGCAGCGGTACATTTTCATATATAATGACAGACAGGTGTGTGTGATTACCGATCTGTCATCCATGACGCTGAGAAGTGTCCAGATTTCCGAAGCGGAAATCCGGTATGGGTGAAAGGGGATGGTTGCAGGACTAGAGCTCACCAGCAGTCTTACTGGAAAGATGACTGAAGTCCAGGGAAATGCCCCCCAACTACCATCTTAAAGCAGGTTTCACTTCAGTAGATTCATGGTTTGCGTACCTTTAGCCCTCTACACCTGTCTTTCATTACATGTGCAAATCGGATTCATCACATCGAATCTGTATCCCTCGCAGGTGTGTCACAACATCCACTGTTCAGCTGCATGGGGTTATTCATTGGGATTTTAACATAGATACTCGTGCGCTGAAAAATTCATGTTAAACAACATAGGTTGGTCTCCAGACTGCCTTGCAACATTGGCTCTCCAGATATATCTGGACCCCTCCTGTCATCGCTGATGGCCACACCTTTCTGCCATCCCATTGTCTTCTTGAGTCAGGATTTCCTTTGCTACAAGACTATCAAGACTGAAAATTCACTCCCCATACTTTGTTGTATTTTTGCCAAAATCTTTGGGCTACACCTCATCTCCTCCTCCTCAGTTTTCCGGCCCTACCTGCACTTGCCTGTGCACTTAGTTTCCCCTTATTGCAAAAACGGAAAGGCCTTCCCCTTAATCATTTATTGGCAATCTGTCTTGTTGTCTCTTGCTTTCCCTTGTTATATTGCTAGGCTTCTAAAAATGATGATGATACAGATGTCCACCTATTCTACTGTTGGCATGTTTTGTACATCACTCTTATTAAGCGTATTAGTTAAATGCATAAAATGTACAATGCAATTTGATATTAAAATGTTCTATAGGATCGGCTGATGTTATAATTTTATAATATAAAACATGTATGTTATTGCTATAGATACTGAAAAATTCTATAATAAAATAGTGTTGACACTTTGATTTCTTCCGTGTGAGGCTCAATCTAGGGAGCTGTCAATTCATCCATGTCCAGGTTGCAGCCTATAGTCACACAAGATGTAATTGCTAATCACATTTTCCAACATTTATAGGGAGTGTGTGTGTATGTATGCACCACTTCCCTAGCTAGCAGTACAGATCACCCTCGATACCACAGTACGACACAGTACAATCCCATAAATACAGCCACTGAGTGTTATGCTACACATATGTTACGCTACGAAATACGCCGTGCTACACAGAAGGCCACGCACAACACACAACCCAGCGGTGTTTACCTTAGCAGGCTCCCCAGCTACCGTGCTTCCTCCTGCCCAACTCACTTAGCAGTGCAAAAACTGACTTCTACAGGCCGTACTCGAGCCCTCCAACCTCGCTGTTCTGCTTCTGCTGCCATTTCAGCAGCTCCATAAAATAAACTATCTTCTGCACTCCAGACCACAGCAACAAGTCTGGTCGTAGCCGGGTGCTATTTCTATTGGGACTGTTTTTGCACCGAATTAGCCTATTCTTTTCTAAATAACTAGACAGCCTCTGTGCCACAATACTAAAGAAAACCTTCCCTTCGTAAAAAAACAACAACTGTACAGCAAAGTTGAGGGAGAATAGAAGTAAAATAAAATTCTATATGAATCGTGAGTAGACAAGTGAAAGATGAATCTCCACTTCAGTTACTTGGGGACGTTCCCTCATGCTGTGTTTCAGCACCAAGGCCTCTTCAGGACCAAGGACAGCTCCATTTACAGCCCACAATGGAAGAGAGTGGCGTACAAGTAGCAGGGGGAAGTGAGGACTGTGTTTGTTTTTACAAACACACACTCCTGCACGTGGTCGTGGACATACACACAGTCACATTCTGCTATGTCAGATGATTGTTCTGACCTTTCCCCCAGGAATCTGCAATCTTCCCAGAGGCATTACACTGATGAACACGGATTGAAGCCTGTTAAAACACTTATGAACTGGATTTAAAGCAGTTTTTCCCTGGTTTGGTGATCACACAAAAACAAACAAACAAACACACACACACACACACCCCTCCTCCTGTAATCTGCTGTCAATCTGCCGTCAGGTTGTTGTTTGTTTGTTCTACAAGTCATCTTCATGAACATTCAGATGGCTGTGGGTTGACATGCAACTCTGGTAAGTCAGTATATTGTTGGCATTTAATGGTCACAGCAAGAACAAATATATTTGCTCTAGATCAATCCCAGACATCGTTTACCTTTTTTTTCAAGGGTCCCCCTAAGCCGATGATGGCATGCCCATTTCTCAGACAAATAGCCCACATGAAGTCAACGGCTGCAAAACACTTAGTTTAGAGCACTTGTGTCTGAAAATGTCAGGGATAGGTCAGGATTGAACCCGGATGGATTGTGTGGCGTTTTCGTTGAGAGCTACCTGGCGAATTGATCTGTCAGCATTTAAATGTTGCCCATTCCCCTCCATTATCATAAAAGCAGACTTCTGGTACAACTTTACACTACCTAACATGGACAGGTTTTCCAATATGCTGCCTGAGAATCGATGTAATAAAAGCCAAGGACTCAGGCAACATCTGTTTGGAGTTCAAAGTCTGGCATGTAGCAATTAAAGCGTATTTTATCGCCCACTTTGTTGCAAAAGCACTGATGATTTGGGAGGAAAATAATGTAATACAAATACCGCATTGCCAAGCCACAACACTGTTTAGATGAGTATGCAACTAACCAAAGAAGACAATAAAGTGGGGTCAGAAAATTCTGACTCGAGCTGTCAATCAAAGTCATATCAGAATCTCACTGGGTTGATGAAGCATGCTGATCTCACATCTCCTCTGCAACACAGCTCAAACACTTTTGTACCAAAACACGTTTTCATTAAAGCCATCTACTTTGCGTCTCACGCTTTGACTGATGAATGGGAGGGGCAGTAAGGTAATTATGCTCATCATGAAACATAATAGGAAAAATCAAGGAATATGATTTAATGTACATTCCCTCCATCTCTTCTCTCCATTCACCTAGCAGAAATTAATGAAGTCTGTATTGAAGCGGTGCGCCAAATTAGCTTCTTTTTTTTGTAAAAAAGTTATAGCGTCCGGGGCACCTTCGATTAATATTACACAAGGCTGTGGACCATGCAGTTTCAATTACCTAAGAGAATATAATACTGAAAGGTTCAAATTGATTTTTTTTAGTAGAAACCATCAAAAATATATATCCAATACACATGACTGCATAATTTGAAAAAGTGACACCCAGCCTAGCATAAAATGAATTTAAAAAAGTACTTTTAAAAGAACAGTAGATGTTTTTTTTGTTGACAAAACACTTTTACAAACTAGATCCTTTATAATTTAGAGATATTGAATGTTAAGTTTGATTGTTTCCCCTCAAAATCGATATACCAATTTTGGAAAATAACCCTTTTAGAACTTCATGAGCTGAAAGTTTAGAACAGCTTATTTCAACAGAATCTCGGGAATGAAACCCCACAATGTGGCAATGACCATGTTTGGGCCTTTGAGCCATCTGTTGTTTGTTGTTTAACAAATACAAATACAATTTATTCAGCCACGTACATAAGAGCAAATCTTGACTGAACATCCCTTTATTGTGTACTGCTAACCTCAGATGTGCATGTCAATATGTGCACACACTCACACAAACACTCACACACACATTTCAGACACAGAGTCACTGGCTCGCCATAAGGTGGAGCGCAGATAATAGATTTAGGCAACTGTAAGCAGATTTGGGTGCATGCCTTACTTAAAGGCAGATCATTTGGAGGCTGTAAACAGGATTTGGAGAAATCAAACCGTTAAATGGAAAATACATTTATTAATTCAATCCACTTAGTTCAGGTTCAGCTCCTTTCCCTCAAATTAAGTTTGCTGGATTTCACAGGATATTAGCAGGCAAGAAGAAAGGGGGGGCATCAGAACGGCTGCCATGTCAGTGCAGTCATGTAGTAATTCTGATGTCACTTTAACCCCCACTGAGATATCCCTCAACCTGAATAGCAGGAGTGATACATAAGCAAACTATGAAAGAAAAATTTAATTTCTAACAGCCTGTGTCTAGTATTTATTCATAGTACCAGCTACTATTAAAGAAAGCCTTTATAATAAAATTGCGGCACCACTTAGTGCACATGCTGACATAAGTCGAATTTAAACTAATTAATTAGTATTTTTGTTGCAGCTGCTTGATGGGTGGCATCTCTTTATATGACAAAGGATATGGTCATTGTTCAGCCTCACAAACCTCAAGTTGGTGTTGAATTCATTTTATATCCATTGAATCTATTGTATAATGGGGCTGCAAGCAAATGGTAATAACTCTCCCATTTGATACTGAGATCAATTGATTGTGCATGAACAAACAAGTTCTTCCGTCTGCGGTGGCATTGAATTTATGCCAGTGTTGTGAAGGATAGTGGGTCTGAACTTTTGTACTCACAATTACTTGATTATTTTGACTGAACCAAAACAACTTCACATACTTGATTCACATAGTAGTAGAAGCCACTGCCTCTGTAACTGCCTCTGTTCACAATGTCATGGCAAACTTTATTTCCATGTGGTTCAGAGTTGTTGTTTTTTGTTTTGTTTTTTGCACATGCAATAATCTAAGCAGTTGCGCAGAGCTATGTTTATATTATGGATATGTTCTTGTATTTGGCGAATGGCTCTACTTGAGGAGGAGCCGTGCACATTGACAGAATGTGAACATCACCAACAGAAACACAAACCCATATAGGGTCTCTCGCTCTGTCTCTCTGTCACACACACACACACACATTGTTGCAATGTTGATTTATGGTCCACTCATCGGTATCTGTTGATTGAAGACTGTGTGGGCTCTAGTGAATGCATTCAATTTCAGTCATGAATTAATAATTGTCACATAACTTGAAAAAATAATTACTAAGAATATAGTAAACCCAAGGAAGTTTTAAAGTCAATGTAGTGTCACTCAGTCCAATTATGTCCTCTTATACCAGCTGCATTCATTTCTCATCCCATACTATGAAGGAGTGGTGAAAGAGCTGCTCGGTGAAATCTCGAGTCTCTGTGTAGCTCACACCTGTCTTGGATGGTGGACAATGGCCAACAGTGTGTGACATTTTCTCACCTCCTACTAAAAGTTTGAAAGGGGAGCTTTGGTGCTTGCTCTCAGTATGTGGAGGTCAAGCCTCGAGGCTGGACTTGAAACAGCTGAGGGCCTCATGAAACATGGAGGACGTCTCACTGTGCTTTACTATTTCTCTTTGACCATCTCGCTTCCACCCTTACTGCACCTCTTTCTGGCCAGCATTCTTGTTCTCTGTCCCTCTCACACTTATTTCCCTATTTTCTAGGTTGGATGCAGTCTACCCATGGCGAGCTCAAAGTTAGCCTCCTTGAGCCGCTATGGCAATAATCTGCGGAAAGAGTTTTGCAACATTTTAGCTTTGAATCTTTCATTTAATAAACTTCGGATGAGATAATTGATGAAATCTGCACAGTACAAGATGGAAAATGCAAACACCAAAATGATTTATGTTGTTGACGCTGCTAAATCATCCACAAAAAATAATATATTACTTTAGCATTGGTACAGCTAATCGCTAGCCTAATGGAATGTGTGGATGCCATATTGATCAGGGATAGAGCAATCATTCATATACCGTTGCAGAATGAGCCAGTATATAAACACATGATCAGTCCTCTACACCTGCTCATGATGACTGGCAATCAATATTCAACTCAAAAAGAAAAATCCATTACCCTGCTCACAAGCTGATAATATTGTTTAAGGTTTTCTAAGAACTACTAACTTTACATTGGACTTCAGGCACAGATGTGCGCAATTTTCTTCTCTTAATATGGCCCTGGAGTCCATGTTATATGGGTCGGTGGCAGATGGGGTGTCGGGGTCTGGTCTGGATGCTGGAGAGAATCAAGCTAGTGGGCTGGTTCTCGGCTAAATGTCCAACTGCAGCCAGGAAAGTTTTCAAATTTGTGTTTGTCTTCCAGTCAGGAGAGAAGCAAGGATGCAGAGGAGAGAGAGGACTGGACCGGCTGCAGGTGTGTGTCAACCTGAAGGGCAGCTGCTTGTCCTGCTAGCTTTGGAGCTGGAGAGCTAGCAGGAGAGCTAGCTAGGAGGCCTACCGATGGAGGACATTGAGCTGAAAAGCGGCAGTCAAGACCGATTTAAAGGTAGGATATGCAATTTTTTGAGAGGTATTTTTCGTTATATTTGTTGAAACTGTCTTTATAATCCTGACAGCAATCAATAAATCAAGCTCTGAAAAAAAATGAAAAAAATCTGGTGTCTGTAGCGGTCGCAATACTGTAATAAGTCTGTCCAATCATTTCATCCAGACCGAATGAAATGATTGGACAGACTACGTGCCTGTTAACTTGACCTTCAGCTCGAATGAAATGATTAGATGGCCCATTCGGCTGGAATGAAATGATTGGATGGCCTACCTGCCTGTCGACTTGCATTCCCAAACAACCAGGAAACCAGACTCCGAGTACTAGACACTGGACTATGGTGCGACGGGGACCGTTATCATTTTCACACCATCCCCCCCGGGCAAGCGGACTTCTGTCCACCACATTTCCCACACCAGTCCACAATTTGGCCAGGTTCGGGGAGGAAATTCGCCACTCTTTGCTCGCTGCTACTGAGGTAAGAAATACTTCGTAAAAAATTGCATACCCTACCTTTAAGTTGTACGGAGCTTAGCACAAGTTCAATCAGGAAGGCTACTGTACCTCTCTCCCACTACAGTCCATTCCATTCATAACTCTAGAACAGTCTGAAGTTGGAGTCGAATACGCCCCTCAGCATTGCATCATCCAACCACCCAAGTCCACGTTCCATACACCTTCTCTCACACCCATTCTGGGAACCAATCCCAAACTGATACGTACTACTTTTACTCCCTCAGCTGTTTCCGTGTGTTGCTGCCTTTTCAGCTGCTGCTGTTCTCACTGCAACAGACCGACGCGCCGCCACCTCCCCCGCCACAACCAGCATCATGACTCCATCAGATATCCCAGAGGGGTTATATCTTCACCCTGGGGGGTTTACTTGTCTCCAGCCTGTCCCTGGGGATCTTCTTGGGAGTCCACGCCAAACCTCTTCATCACATTCCATGTTGTTGTCTCAATAAATTATCTTCTAACAGTATAGAACAGCTGGTAGGGATTCAGTGTGTGAAGATCCCTCCAGCAGGGCGGATGCTTGGCGATACAGGAGCTTGAACCCTTGTCCTTCAGCAGAAGCATAGGCCTCCATGTTGCCCCATAGAGTAGACTAAATGCGGCCTCTGAGTGAGTACAGCGGATAGTGTATAAATGTCTTGAGCGTTTATAAATGACATTGTTGATGGACATATTAGAAAAAGGGATATGATAAGATGTCTGTTGCATTTCATTTGATCTATTTAAAAACCAATTATATCTAAATGGCAATTGGAAGGATAAATATAAAAACCATTATTCCTCACAGAGCGAACCCGAAGTGCCCTGCTATTAGAAATAAAACAGTTTCATCTACAGCCGTTTAATTGGGACAGAAGCTTGCATTTGAGAATATTAATAGCTTCATTGCATCTCTCTTTCATGTATGGCTAAAATATCATATCAACTCATTCCAATTAAGTTATCAAAGTCAATTGTAAAGATGTGGTAATTTAAAAAAAAAGTGTATAGAGGAGACGGCAGAACATTTAACATGACAAGTTAACGCTTGGCTCTCAGACAGAATCAAGAAAGTCCAGAACACAATTTAGTTGAACAATAATTTATATGTGTCAATTTTACGACATTCTGCATTGGTTCTGTAATACATTGTCATTGTTGTGAACAAAAGCCTGTCTAGAACTTTTTTTAAAAAGTGGAAAATCTGGCATCTCTATTTAATAAAGCTAATTTACCTTTATTAAATTCCCTTATATAACCTACACTGGTTTTGTGCAATACACAGCAATATGGGACTCAATTAGCTCCGAGCATGTGTTGGTTGATTATGGAAATTAACGGCTCGTGAGAATTAAAAATGGCTACCCTTCTTCTCGGTCTGCCGCGGTCTTCGGAAGAAAAAAAACCCTCAAGAGTCGTCCGACGCCGGCATGTTGAGACAACAACATGAATCAACAACCGCGACAAAATATGCTGTTGTGGAGGCAGGGGTTGAAGGCCGCCCTGCTAAATGTGCCTCTGGGGGGCGGTCCTGTGCACCCTGGAGAAGGGGACGAGAGCCCTTTCCAACACACAAACCGGTGCCAGAGGCGGTGATGTCTCCCCACAGCAACACAACACTTCATTAGCACCAACACATCCGAATGAGCAGATTCATTTGCCCGTATTTGCGTAGCTACTGTGTACCTACGTCTCTCCTGGGTTGATTGGCTGTGCAGGAGGTCTTGCGTTGCTGCCACAGTTGCGGAGCTGCAAAGAGCGCACTGCTTATAGGAGGAGCTGACAGGTTGTAGCATTGTGCACTCAGAACACATCACTGCCTTCTATATCAGAAAGTAGGGCAGCCTTCACTGATACAGAGAAGAACATTGTATTCTATTTATCTACAAAGCACTGCTTAACAAATTACCTGGTTATCTCACCTCTCTTCTGAAATACAAAACTACATACTTCACTCGTTTAGCTTATACTGTTTATTCCATATTTATGTTCATATTTATCCATACTTATAGCCCTCCTGTTTATATTCCTGTTTATTCCATATTTATCCCCATATCCCATATTTATCTCCACATTTGTACATACTTCTATTCTGCACTTTACTACTATTTGCACTTCTGGTTAGAAGCTAACTGCATTTCGTTGTCCCAGTACTTGTACTTTGTGCAATGACAATAAAGTTTAATCTAAAATCTAAAATCAGCATTTCATTATTATAACCCCTCAGAAGTGGAACGACCTTCAGAACTTTCAAAGATTAGACGGATTGATTCCATTTGAACAATTAAACTTATTCACGTGTGCCTTGTGAGCTGTTATTTTTGTCAATTTTATGATTGTAATTGCAAATTTTAATTGTTTTTTCTTTTCCTGAATATTCCCATGTACTGTATGTAAAATGAGATTTCGATCTCAATGGGACTTACCTGATTAAATAAAGGTTATGAATGAACTTTAACTCTTTTATACCTAATGCAACAACCTGTTCAACGGAGTCAGATGTATTGTGCTGTTGTTTTTAAAGATCTGCTTTTTATTACGTCTTGGTTTGGACAATGGGTTTTCTGGACAAGTTTTGATAATGGTACATATTTTCAAACTAGTTATGACTTTGGCACAGTTAAAAAAAACAAAAAAACACTTATAACTAGCATAGAGCCAGAATGGAGCTACATATACTGTAGTCTGTATGATGTGTCAGTGGTCATAATTGCTCTTCTTCGTCTCCTTCTCCTTCTTCTCCCTATAGTCACTGAAATGCCAACGATGTCAAGTTAGCCCGGCGACACACCGGAATGCCTCGGTAGGGTATATATCCAACAAATAACACACCTAATTAAAACTCATTCGCTTGTACTATCGCCCGGCGTCACGGATGACAAGGGATCAGAGGCTCCTGTTGGTAATTAGCATCTCGCGTCGAGTTATTTCGCCGCTCCTTCCTCTCGTCTCCCTTCACGTTTGCGCGTCGGCGTTCCTTCTCGGCTTTTAAT